>SNQN01000402.1:131605-147119 GCA_008642245.1 Bassia scoparia | reverse complement strand
AACTCCAATCTGACTGGACCTGGTTAGATATGAAGTTGACTGGTACGAGGCTCCAGAGTTCTCGCAAGTTCAGAACATGTTCTATTCGTCTCTATGCAACTCACTGATTAATGGAGGAAGAGTCCTCTTGCTATTGTCTATTTGCCTGCGCCTTTCCCTTCTTGTCTGTTTTATTTCAAACTGACTTGACATTTGCTGGATGTTCAAGCCTTCACCGCAGCTAGATCAGAGCACCGTACTCGGCATCGTTGGATTCTTTGTGAACGTGGAACCAAGCATTACAACGCAGCTTCTCAATTAATTCGTCTTTCCGCCTGCACTTAGTTGTTCATACTTATGACATACATATCGTCAGTTTCTAGAAAATCTTACGTGAGAGTCAAGCAGATCTGTGTCTCTCCATTCATGAATCCAGCCTCAGTTGTCCGTAATATGTCTCAACCCTCGTCTGCACTGCACTTAGCCTCAAATGAGTCTCAACCTTAACATTTCTCCAATTTTTAGTCATTTCTTGTATCTTCAAAGCCTATACAGATTCGTTCTCAAGCCTAGAACCTTCTAATCAGTGGTAGCGCTCTATGAATAATAGCACACTAGAAACTAGTATTCCTAGAAACCAGGTTTTGTGTACTCAAAGAGTGAGGTGAATTGAGTATCTAATAAACATACAACTGTACACAGAGCTATTTTTACCTGTTCCTGAGTATCTGGTCTTCCGGGATATTTTTGACCGTTTTTGTTTGTAACCGTCATCTGTGTTTCGCGTTTCATAAGTGCTCTACGTTCAAAGTGGCCAAGCTGTCCTCCCACAATATCTCTTCCGCCATGCCCCTGCCTATCAAGTAGACTCCGCATTCTATTCATCAATGCTAAACATTTCACCTGAATGATGCCCTCCAGTTCACATGAAACAAATTTATACATGCCATGGCCTTTTTCTCACTTTCCGATGCTGCTTGTCCAGTGCCGGCAACAACACGTGCACCTCCTTCATTAAATGAGTGTCCTTTTGGTTACTCCAAAGAGAATGCATGCTGAGAATAAAGATTGAATAAACTACCACACAGCTAACAAATCTTTTCACATAAACAAAAGAGCAATGTTGTGCAAGAACTATGTCATGCTATCTACATTACAACAGCCACGACAAGTATATATTGTGATTCTACATGAATCCGCATTTTTTATCCTCTTTTCTCATTTCTTCCATCACTATGCTATAAATTGCTTCGTATATGAACTATATTCGAGATTTATCTTCAAGTTGAACATAGTTCCTTAACATAATTCCATCAGGCATTGAGCTTCGGCTTGAACCTTCAACTCGTAGAGATACGCCGTCGATCTACTGTTGTACTCTATCAATTCAAGATTCAACTGTAGAGTAACTCTTAACTAAAATGGGTTGTACACTTCGAATGAGTAACTAACTATTGCAGAGCCAGCAACCTGAATAGTGATTTGTCTTTTCTTTGAACCTATTACGCCGCATATAGTTTGAGCCTCAATGGAGCGATACGCATTGCGAACACTAGCCTCTCTGCTCCAAAGCAGTCGAACATAATCTAGACAACAATAAAAGCTAAAGTTAAGATAGGAGAAAACTATCTAACCATAATGCCTTAATCAGATGGTTTCTCAGGACTCTCTAGGAGAACTAGTGGGGATACTACCTCCATGATCTCTTATACCTTTTAATTACTCCCTTACACATAACGCGAAAAACTACACATAAAGAAAACACCACTATCCTCATTTCTTGTTCTCCGAACTCTTAAGAAACCAGCATCCTACCTACCACTCAACGTACGCTTATAAATATTTGGACAACATCAGACAATCCACATCTTTGCTAATAGGTCCACAATATGTAGATCTATATGTAACTCCATCAAAACAGTCCATACACAGCATGCTATCAGCCTCTATGAAGCGCTATGAACTAATTAGATCATCAAAAGTTTCTACTCTTTTAGGTAATTTATTCTAAAAAGCGCACATCCAGTAAAAACAACTTATTTGCTCAAGCTGATTTAGGAACATCTTATGTATGATTGTATATGTACGGTGTTTACTGCTAGTTCTCTAATTGTCCTTTGATCTCTCAGACCTGATACTCTTTATAAACTCGCGTCTCTTAGGAGAGTAAAATGTGGTAGCTAATAATCATCGCTACTTATGTGATGTGTCGACCAATATCACTCTCCTATCAAATGCATGGGAAACCAAACCCTAGTTACCATACATAATCATAGCGTGGTCTCTCTGTCCTCAGATCCTAAGTCACATACCAGATTTTTTAACTAGACACGTCTATTACTTATCTATTAACCAGACCCTATTAACCACATGAATCTAAGTAAAAACCTGAATGAAGTAACATGTACCAATAAATCTGCTTGTGCACTAGGGAATATAATGGTTGTATCTCTCTATAAAAATAGTGTCCATCAAAAATTGCTATTCCATCACAGCTCCTCTTCTATGCATTTTTTACAAAACCATTATCCTTTCTAGTTTAAAAACAAAATGGGTTAGAAAAGTCCTTGTACAACACTATGAATTCATGTATCATAAATCAACGCGTAGACTCCAGTGGTCCCAGCTCTAAGCAATTGCGCTTAAATCCAAGCAGCTAAATTTATTGACCATTTCATACTTCAAAAACATTATACTTCATATTTAACAATCAAAGCTACCTTAATACTTTCAATTACACAGCACTTTATCAACATCTCGACTTACTAGACTAGAACAACATCACCACCAACATATTACTACTGAGTAAGCTCACCGCAACTACTTACATGATACCTTGATAACAATATCATTTGACAAATGAAACATGTGAGAAACCGAATACATATGCAACGATTATTTACACCCCATGACGTATTTTCAAGACTTTCCGGACGTCTGCCTTAATCATCACACAGTCAATACATAAGCAACTGCAATCTACTTCACCTTCGAATATCCGACTGTCTTGATACAATGGAATCATCATGACTCCCCAAATTGAGTAACTTAGCTAAAAATCAGCTCAAAATTAACACCACTAACGACAACGTACCTCATAAGATCTAAATTGTTCAACAGAGCATACATATGTAACTATTGATCGACTTAGTACACTCAATTTTCTTCAGTTGCACAAATGGCGTGACCTAGCTAACTCAGTCAGACTGCTCTACCCCAACCTGTCTCATGGTTTCCCCGAAAGCTCCCTCTTCTATAATTCTGCACCCATATTATAATCTTCACCTTGAGCTATACATACCATCCTAAAATACTAAAAAGAAGACTAAGTTTAAATTTAAATGATATCTACAGCCTAAATCATAAATATCACTCACGATAACCATAAACTAGATCTGCTAACCTGTATTTCTATGTTCAACATATAGCGATTCACAATTTCTAACCAATCCCATTATTAATACATACTTGTAGAGTAAAAGTATTCATGTTTCCCGATGTTTCATGCATTCAAAACATAGAACTCAACAAATTCCAAAGTAGTGCATCAACCACCATTCAAGTGTATATGCTACAAAGAAAGATTAGTCAAGCAATTTTACATCTCATAACAGACAGATAAAATTATGTTACAAATCAGGCCAAACAAGCACAATTCTAAGACCAACACAAAAAAAGATGAGCCCTGATATCCACAGAGCACAGACCCAAGAAAAATAAGATATGAAGTTGGAATGTGTGAGTAAGAATCATTTCTATCCTAAAGAGACTAACAAAGAGATCAAAAACATAATACAATGTGTGAAAAATGAAATTGTAGTGCGTATAGAAATCCATAATAGTTATCTTTCACAAGGAGCGAGGGAAGAGTTAATACGACATGCTACCAACAACCCATACACCTACCACCTCAGCACAAGTACATCACATCTCTCCGTTCCTTCTGACAGTCTCTTTTTGATTCAACTTGTTACTTCAGATACCTCTATTGCTCATTCCTCTACTCCAGCATTATCATTGCTCACATTCCCTAATTTCGACCACCTTCTCATCCTCACCCAGCTCGCACAGCCTGTCGAATTACAATCCTTCGTCTACAATCAAACCTCAATCGTCCTGCTAGACTTACGCATTTACTCTTCAGCAGTTAATCCAAGTACTAGGAGCTCCCTCCGTAATAACCAACTGTAATGTTTCCGCAAACAGATTGCTCAGCGTAACAAGCCAAAATGACAGATGAAAATCACCAAGTAACGTCTTTGGCCCGGGGGACAAAGTCAATACATGGACCATTTGAGCCCTGTTGAATCTGGAATAGAGGGTAGGAACTATTGTTGTTCACCTAGCTCCTTCGAATTTGCTCTATTGTTCTGTATGTGACAAGAATTGAAGGACATGGATAAGACCCGTAGTCGACTAAGCTTTCTAGTTAGAAGCCTTACGAAGAGTTTTCTCCGTGGGTCTTTCGCAGCATGCTCGATAAAAATGATAGCCACATACTCAATCTGCGCGCCTGAAGTTGCTGTCAATCTTGTTTGCTTTCGTATTTTGACAAGGCTGCGGATCACTTCAGAACTCGGATTGCACTACGCAAGATTGAACAAACTCCATCTGTAAAGACTTAGTCTTGCCGTCTATCTGTTTAGGATGTTATGTTCAGAGAAAATTAGGCATTATTAAGTCTGCATTAGAATATCCTTGTGACGCTGGGTTATGCTATGGTGTGTTTTAGTCCATCAATAATACTTTCAATATCGAACTTTATGCGTTATTCTTAGAGCAATGGGCAAGGTTGATGACTGAACTTGGGCTAATAGTAATCATACTACGAGTGAATGGACTACTACTCAATTAGCACAGTAAACTTTAAAATTATCATGTTCTAAGACAATCATTTGATCGGTATCGTTATCCATCTTGAATTCTTTAATTATTCTCATCATGAGATTACATCAGTTACCATCTCCAGATGCGTACTGTACCCCTTCCTTGATCTATCAGTACGGGAGTTATAACAAATCGAAATATAAATCAGTTTTTACTTTTGTTATTCTAATTATATACGGTAGTACAAATATATGTTTTAAAACTCAAATCCTTTTGTAAGCACAAATTCAATATGCTTGATTATTACTTGTTGGAGTACAATCCATTCAAGTCAAATCGTGGGTAAGACATACAGCTCCGTATAGGTTTAAAGAGAGTGTTTTTTAAAAAAAGTTAAACAACCTCTATTAATACTCAATTTTGTTGAATCATACATTGAGGGAATAGAAAATAATAATTGACTTAATAAATTGAAGACTGAAAATTTTGTCAATGATGTTTTTTTAAAAAAAAGTTAGTAAATTAAAAGTACTTTATGGTCCCAATGTAAACCTTAGAAAAGTTTGAGCTATATTGTTATAGATTTATTTGAAGAATTGTCAAAATGTAACTATGACATTAAGAACAAACCTCTAAAAAATTTTGTGCTATGTGAATTTGGCTCTGCCCTAAGTAGTAGCCTGGAGCAAAAATTGAATTCCTGTTATGCGCCTTGCTTGGATCTACTTTTCAGCCTCCGTACTATCAACAAGAGATAGTTCTAGACCAATAGCTATCACTCTATGCTTTTGTATATACTTATATAATATCTATCTATACAATAAAAATATATCTATGCACTACAGACTCTAAACAATATTCTCAATTGTCCTATTAGCTTCACTTTTCACTCAATATATCAGTACTCATAATTCATACGTCCACGAAGCAATTTGACCGACTGACTACAAAAATTATGTACGTCAAACCAACATTTCCAATGAACATTAACATATTCTCCGCTACATGCAATCGGAGAAAACCATTGTCTCATACCCGTAACACAGCATCCAAATCGTATTCCCTAGATATTTCTATACATTGAGCACTGTGAACACAGAGAAATAATAACACCCGTCCAAATCCAATCATATAATCTACACCATCCGTAATCTCTTTTTACCCAACAGAGCGACATCAGCGCTCCGGTTATCAAATTCTCACAAATAGCAAAACACTTCACTCACACCTTGCTGAGAGACAGTTATAACTGAGATTCCGACTCACGTGCAAGCCATACAAGAACCATACTGAAAGGGCACTACAATACAACCACACTTATATTCTATGAGTAATACATCAACATAGATCCACAGACATAACAGATCATCAGAGATCACATCCAAAATCAAGCTAATACGCCGTACATTATAACACCATCCTACACTTGAAAAACTGAACGTCTCTCTCTTTAACGATCTAACAGCTCGGTCAATTAAAAGAACCGATTATTCAAAGTACTGAAAACGCATAACTCCTAGACAGACGTTACACTGCTTCGTATTCTGCATTGAACAAACAAAGCGAAATACAGATATTTGGCATGTGCTGTACACCCAACTATATAACATCCTTGTTACCATCTTCGCCGCCTCTGCCAAGGAGCCAAAAGGACCCAGTTTAGAATTCGTTGGCAATCCCATCCTGAACTACATATTTCCATATACTACCTCATCCAGTATAATTCCACCTTCACAGCAAGCGATAGTTCTACTATGTCCTAACTGAAACTGATAAAATCAAAACACGCAAAGAGGTTACACCCAACATACTTATAAATGTCCTCTTCATCCACAAACATCCTCCAACTCCTTTTTAGAGTTCGTCCGTACACATACTCGCGATAGTTCCCTAAGACCCTGATCGCTTCGCTAAAGACCCATATACCGAGCATTCTAAGTAATCCTAACTAACTAACAAGCTTCACACAATGACAACTATTTTCAGCTAGAAGTTTCGATTGCCCATATTTCAAAGCATATCTAAACTATCTCTACGTGACGGCACGAATGCCTCTCTAGTTGATGTGTGCTGGGTCGCCTGCATCTTGTCGGTTCCTACCGTGCAAATAGGCTATTGTATATGCGCTAAATACCCATCTCTCTTTCCTGAAGTATGAGATAGGTTATATTTTTGAGCCATGGTTAGATAAGGCATAATAAGTTTTGAAAGCTTACAGAATCTGATTTTAACCTGAGTTAGGACATATGAACTAGCCGGGAGATTAAAAAACAATAGATTAAAGAACAAATATATGAAGAGCAGCAGATAAAGAGACAAAACTCTAATCAGTGATCCTAAAAGTGAGGGAATAGTGTGACAGATAAGTCCTAGACCACCTTAACTTAGATCCTCTTGTTCTCCGCCGTCGTCCCATCGCCTCTAGTTTCACTTCAAGCTTTCTCATTCGCAATCAGAGTGCAATTTTCCTACCCATATAATAATAAGAAAAGTTATTAATTAACGACAGTCGATTCACAACTACAAACAATTGGCCACTCACACCAAATGATGTACCTAGTTACACACGCTTTTCTTGCTATTGTTTAATATTTCTCCTGAATGGTAATAAAAACAGGTGCTAATGCTACTTAGTAGGAGAAGATTGAAATCTTAGCAGAAATGAGTAGAATTAACAGAATGAAAGATGAGCTTTCTGATGCAAAGACAGTGTTGAAGTCGAGCGTGTTATATACTATTGGCAAGAGAGTCCCATACAACACATAACATTACTATAGCTAAGAAAGACTGAAGTTATGTCTTTTGAACTAAGACCAATGACAAAGACAAACCCACGCATCCGAATTGGAATTAGACTGTGCAATGATTCAAGCGTAAGTAGAAATTCATCTGATTCAGACCCACAGCTATGATATATTCAAAGCCATGTGTAAGGCAGAGGTATACACCTTATCTGATCTCATCCAGCCACACAAATATTTACAGCACAAAAGAAAGTAAGTATCATAATGCTTAACTTTCTCAAATAACGTAACATGCCCATTCCTAAGTTACTTACTACCAAAAAACATTATATCAATAAATGAATCTCGGATAATTCCATCGTCGTTACCACTCTGAACAGTCTTGACTTCCAATTACAATTGTTCTATTGTGCCATATCTTTATTTTATGTATCTTCCAAGAAATCACCATTGAGTCTTATGATATTTTCCCAACATATATCTACTTAACAGCTTGATGACTCATGTGTTGTCTTTCAAAATCTTGCAATCTAATTTATGGAGGAATGATAGACACACCGACATACATTTTTCTCATCTACTCTGAATAGTTTGAGTAACAGAACTTTCAAAGGAAGTGCGCATAACTAAAATACAAAGTTACCCCCAATCTGTGGATGAAGTTCTTAGTCGTTAGCTGATACGCTATCCAATTTATGTATTCTATATTTTGTAAGTCAGAGCAATTGATACACTCACGGAACTAAACATTGATTTCCCAGAAATGGAAATATATAACACTCAATGATTAAAGAATGGACTTAATACCTGACGTATTTACGTTGTAATCATGAGAGTACCATAACGCGAATGGTAGCTCAGAAAATATCGTCTGCAAATGAGTCATGAAAATCATGCTATAATTGACGATGTCGTAGTAATGATATTCTCCCTCAATGTAAAATCCAGTTTCAAATGCGAAGTAGACATCATCCGATCAAAGAAGCTCTATATAGATCAGTTTCAGATTATCACCATCTGTTTAACATTTAAAAAAAAAAATAAAGATAAGCTGAGATTCAGATACGTGATAACGATAACACTTCATAGTCCACACCTCACTGTGTTTTTTGTATGCAAACTTATATTCTTCAACAAGCTATAGTCTCATTTTCATGTCATAAACCTATGCTTGATGTTAATAACACTTCCTTGTTGAGGCTCCCACACTCTTCTTAATCATCAACAACATTGTAAGTGATTTTAATTACCTCACGAGTGTGTTATATATCCATACAACAACGTATACTAAATGAGGATGACTATATACTCTAAGTTACATTATGTTCAATCCAACCAAGCGTTGATGTCATCTGCTCTAAACGCACAACAGCACACGTATCTAACAATACTCTCACCAATAACCTCAAATCGAAAAAATCACATCTAAGAGCTTTCCATAAACGCTCTTAATAAAATACCTAATCATCTATTTATCCTACTACGATCTGTCCTACTCTTTATCAAATAAGAGCGACTCTGTCGATCACAAGGTTTAGTGAAAAAATTAACATTTCTACTATACGACATCATTGATCTTAAATGTGTTACTTACGAAAAGAGACAACAACATATACAATCTCCACTCAAGTCCAACTAACAACAAGTATATGAAAAGTATTTCGAAAGCTATATTACTACTATCAGAGCAAATTCTATTAGAATTTACTATAATTTCAATACTGTCTTTTCTTCAGATTGGCGAATGGTTCATAAGATTCTAGAAATATTGCGATTCGATTGGTCGACATGATTCAATCAATCCTACAACCTATTGAAGAAACCGCATTGCAATACAGAACGCCACTAAAAATCTCTCATGCTGTTCCGTATTCCATCTCAAGTCTCAAGTGTCAGCAACAAAGACGCAAATGTACGGTAATGATGAAAAGCGAAAAATACTACAATCGAGCACAAACGTGATAGGAATCCTCTACCGTAAATGTCTTTAATTCTTGAACCCCACTAAAGAATTAGCAATAGCTAAAAGAGAAAGGTAGGCAAATACGCGAGAAGATCTATTCTATTAGGAGGCCTTACAACACCACCCACAAGACGAAACCACATATGAAACGTGCGCAGTCATTGTTGGTCAAATAGCCAATAAAAGTGTAGTCATCCTGGCCAATGTACAGTCCTCCTTTGACGCTCAGCTATCCCACAAGCCTACGATCCTTCTACATACATCTCACAAGATGAGACAAGGAGCTATGAACGGGTACCTGTCATGAATAGAGTCACCTCTCTCTTAAACGGCATAATCTTTCAGTATTGACCTTATCGACTTTCGCAGCAATTATGTACATATATGAGAAGCTGAAGGATATGCAAGAGCGTTGATAGCGCCTCTCGCATATGTGACGCAGAATAATTCCTCCGTTCCACAGCTAGTCTTGTGGCCTCATGTCACCATGACGTATTATACCGCTCATCTTGCGATATACGCTCAATGTTCGTATATAATTTTCCAAAAACTCGAAATATTTGATTTCGCTCCCTCTTTTTCTTAATCTTCTCCTGGTTACCTCATCCCTGATTCGTCTGCAGCGGACTAACATGGATCTACATCTCCTCCTCGCTCGTTCCCACTCGCAAGCTATTCTGTCTAGATACGATGTTGGGAATCATAGGAATCGCTTCTCAAGCGTAATATCTCCGGCGCTCTTGCACCAATACGCATTTTATTTGTAATTGTTCCACAGTATTCTAACTAGCGTTCTCCTCTCCATATTACCGTGTCGCACACATCTTTAAAACATGCAAAGGTATAGAGCCTAGATTACATAGAATATCAGAAAATACATTTTTAACTAAATTTTCACCTTGGAACGGATCTCAACCCGAGTATTCCTCAATTTAGCGCTCAGCCTGGCCGGCAACTTACATGTAAACATGGGTTCTCTGGCCCATTGATTTCAAATTGCACTATCCATAATTCTCTATGAACCCGGCTTCTAAAGAGAGACCTTTTAAATCCTCTCTTGCAAAAGAGCAAAGGAAACTATATTGCCACTTTGCCCTATCTGAACCTTTGCTCGACTTAACATTCCGTGGACGTATGATCTAGCCTCTTGTGCATGTTATATCCTAACAACACTCTTTATAAGTGATAATCTCAAATCACGTGCCTATCCTTCTTCTGATTCTCAATAACCATACGCGCGATCCTTCCATTGAAAAATGAATTCAAATAACCCTAGCAGAGAGTATAGTATTCATCACGTGAAATACTCCATGTTCGCGAAGAATCACTTTTATACTACTGAGATGTCATACACAAAAACTGCAAGTATAGCGATCTTTTTTGTAGACACAGCACCCTCACCAGAGTATCCACCACCAACTTCGCCCCGGTTAGTCTAGCCCTTTTAAGCGGGTAAAGGGATGCCAAGAACTCTTTCGCACCCCAAGCAGGTAGTCTCGCTCCGTACTCACCTCTCATTGGTTAAGGAGTACCATAAGTGCGTGAGGCCATGAACAACAGCCAAATGATCAACGCCGGACACGATTGTTTAAACAGCATGTACTTTAAACACATTGATACAGCAACCACCCTTCATTGCAGATTATTAATCATTCGTACGCATTGAGTGTTGTCGATATAGCGAAAGTAAGATACTTTGCGACCACACGTCAGTGCATTTATGTGATGATTATAACACATCAAAAAACACGGAAGTACATAATAACTAAACCCAGCTAACATAACGAGATATCGGTCAGACTGTTAAAAACGCAAATCAAATAATAGCTACACATCAACCGATATCACAAATTAATTCAGGAGTAAACACATGTCGCTGTAATGCTGTTGTCACGGAGCTTGTAGTATGAACGTCTCTCAATCGGTACCCACTAAATTCTCTTACCTACCCTTTTGAGTAGCAATAAAATAAAAAAGTAGGCCCATTAACTACTTAACTCAGCAATAACGCAATGTCTATGAAAAACAAGCTTCATAGATGTGCAATCGAATCTACTCTTACCATCCTGCAATGCAAACTACTCAGCAAATATTACAATTAACACTTGTAACTGTTACATAATGATGTTTTTAAAATATATGAAATTTTCAAATTGCGCAAACAAAACTCTTTGATATGTAGTTCAATTACGAAGGTCTAAAGCTGATTATTTAGGGCAATGAACTCGAATCAAAGCCGAAACCAAATTAATAAACAAACAATGAAGCGTAAAAATATCAGATTTTCATCRAGCATGAAAAACACAATCATATACAAATAAATGAAATAATCAATTAACTTAATTCCTACTCAATTCCTTGATTAGTGCAATAAAACAAGTCAATTACGTATTAACGACACAAACTACATCAAAAGAAACAAATTAGCCAAAAAGTAAAACACAGAATCTCAGCACAGAAAATAAAGCATAAAATAAAAGTCAAATCTGCATGTTCATGTTCTCACACATTGACGAAAGCAGAATCCGGCAAAAAAAAAACACAGATCTGACAACAAACACAATTCAAATTCAAACAGATTCAACTAAAACGAAACCCTAATTCTTACATTTCGCCTCAGAAGCACAAAAAACAAACGAAGATGAAAAACGGGGAAATTGAAGAAAATGAAAACAGATCTAATGAGAAGAACATCGAATCAAGGAGAAAAGGAGAGGAAAGTAGGACGTACCGCAGATTACGGAAGAGAGAGAGAAAATTCGAAGGCGAGAAAATGGAGGAAGTAAAATTGGGGTTAAATTTGGGGGAAGAATAATTATTGAAATAGAGGAGAGAGAAAGAGGGAAGAGAGGTCCAATTAAATTGGGACAGCTGGTTGGAAAGCGAATAATTCGAATAAACTTRATTAATTTAGGCTTAATTATACGAATTTGGTTTATTCAATAATTACAGAGAATAATTAATTAGTTTTCCTTATTTGATCGGGTGTGTGTTTGTCTAGTTTCGTGCCCCACGCTGCTGACCGTCCAACCATCAAACATGATTGGGTTATTCACCCTACGAGTGATTGCGACCTAAAATGTGTTTGGGAGTAATAACAATTGCAACTCGCAACCGTAGAGATGAAAATCAATTTCGAAATCTTTAAAATTGAGATTTGGGACGGAAATTGTAATCAATAGAATTATTCATCAGTCTGTAAATTATGTTTTTGTGTAATTTTAAGAAAATGTAAGTGTACAAATATTGAGAAACAATACGTTTAATTGATTTTGCCAAGAACTTTTAGCTCAATATGTGTTGGTTCAAATAAGTTTTATGAAGGAGAGAGTTCATAATAGGCAAAATTGACCACAATAATAYCAACTTGGTACGAGGTGCACAAAACAACAACAACAACAACAATTTGATTGGGTGCACATAACATCACCAAGTTAGAACTCGAGTGCAACAAAATGTCATGAAGGCATGAACATTGTCATGCAATAAGTCAAGGCATAAAAGTCGTTACGAGACTTTCCTTTCAAAACTAGGCATTCKTATTCGTTGTCCATAATTATTTATGGTCATCGGAATTTCATTGTTATTTGTTTCTAAGTTACCCCCCTAAAACAACCAACTACCAAAACTCACCATAGTCCCAAACTAGAGACGAAAATATCACTCGTCAACTCGCTTCATGTGGTCCACCCGTTTATATGCATGTGTGAAAACCCGATTTGAATGAATGGGTGAAAGGTGGTGACGGGATAACGGGTTTGCATGACGAATCGGACTCAGTTGTATATTTTCCGCTCGTCACTACTCGACATGTCACCCGTTTTTTTAAAAAAAATTATTTCTCAACTAAAATTCTAACGTGATTTTAATTTTGGGCTCGGACCAAAATTCTAACTCCTATTCTATATTGTAATATCTAACATCTGATTTGTAAAATGTAAATCCTTAAACAAAAAACGTAACATTTCTCTAAGCAGACATCATTCATCAGGTCAACACAAAACCACGATTCCTACAAGCGCTCAACTCCTCTCGACACTTTGCAATTCGCAGTGGCTCAACCTGCCTTAGAAAACCGCGACAATAGCATCTCTAACAGCGACAAAACGATAATATTATGTATTTTCTTAAAATTATAAATGTTAACAGCGCATGTCTGTTTATCACTCGAACCATCTGTTTCACACGCGGGAGACAGACGAGTGGATTCGGGTGGGCATTTTCACGTGTGACGTGGATTGATGCGAGTGACGATGCACCTGGTCTGACCTCGCCCCCCACATGTGGGTGTTGCCCTTGAGTTAGTTCAGGTTGAAAATGGTAGCCTAATTAAGTTAAGTATAACTCAACCCAAATCCATTTAGTTGGAAGGGTCAACTAGCCTAAACCCTTAAATTAAACAAGTTGGATTAGTGAACCAAGTTGACCTAATAACCTCATAAGCTATTGGTTTTTTGGATGATTAAAGCTTCTTATTATTAGCAGCTAACTAATTTTCCTATCTACGAGTTTGAACAATGGCCACTGGTATATTGAGCTCACGGATAATTTATCACTTACGATAAATTTACTCATTTGGAAATTCAAATTGAATTGTAATTGTGTTGGTAGCAGATTAAATCCAATTCAAGTTGACCCATTTATTTCCATATCATGTTAGGTTCGGTAGAAATTCTCAACAAGTTAAGTTTAAGTTGTTGGGTTCAAGTTATGGGAGTTAGGTCTGTTAGTATTAATTGGCCGATCTGAACCTACTCTAGGATAGACGTGGCCAGCTCTTATGTCACATATGTAACTACTTCCTACACCCACATTTTGATTTAACAACTTGTCCATCAGTAAATGTTAATAAGCCGATAATACTTTCCCTTTCTCGTATAACTTATTTTCCATCTAAACTACAATCACAACTTCTATTTTGACAGCTTAAACAAGACCGACATAGATTCAATAAGCCAATATTGGATTCGCGTACCATCACGCAAAAAGAATACTAATTACATATATACGCAATCAAAATTCACAACGTAAATTCAAACCAGTCCATATCAATTTCCTCACATGGATTAGGGGGAAAAAACACTGGTTTATCCAACTTAGGGTTTAAGGAAAGTGAAATTCAAAAAGTTTTTCACCTTCCTCAACTTCTTCTTGACATGGATTTTCTCTTGCTTCTGGATTGTAAGCCCATTCTTAGAATCAGGAAAATTTGGGTGAATTTGGCAATCAAACTTCCTTTGCATTCTGATTGCGCACCTTGCTGTTAATTGTGTTGCTGGAAACCAAAAATCTGCTATGAAGGTCAGAACATCAGCGATCGTCTGAAACGCAGCGTTTTACGTGTTGAGTTTTTTCTTTATCGTGGTGATCTGGATTGCAGCGCTGAACGACTTGGGCCGTCAAGCCAAATGGGGCTTCGTTAATTCTGATTTTTTAGATAAGTAGCCACATTACAGCCATCTGCATCTGAAACAATTCAATTTATCCTATAAAGGTAAAATATCCATTTGTTGCAAGTTAATTGGTATCATTGGAGAAATTCAAAAGTAAGCAACAAACAAGTTTCTCTTGTTAGTCTTGTAAAAAAAAAATATAAAGACAGTTAGGAAGAGGGGATGGTCCCACCATATATAATCAAAAAAATATTAAAATGATTCCTAAAGCGCAAATAGAAAGAACGACTAATGTGACCCGTCAGCACTCGTCAGCTTTTTAATTTTCGGCCACTCATCTCCTCTCACTGAAATACGTGACAACAACTTAAGTAGCGTAACTAAAAATTATGGAGGATAAAAAATCATTTGACCTAAAGTAGAATGCAAAATGTAAGTTGTCTTATTTAACATGTTATGTGAAGAAAGTGTATACTTCTATCTCGTACTCGTACTAGTTCGGCTAGTGCGGGGTCTTCCTGCGACCGAGGCGCAAAAATATCTTAGCAGTGGGACGGAACGTTACGACCGCGCTTTGTGTGTGGTTACTACGATGACATCCAAACAAC
>SNQN01000402.1:117176-130871 GCA_008642245.1 Bassia scoparia | reverse complement strand
AAGATTGATGAAATGAAATTCCATTTGCAAATTGTTAATTCGATTAACATCATGATTACAAATAATCATGTGTTTACTAAGGTGCATTATACCTCTGATTTTTGGGAGTTTTTTTTACTAAGGAGCATGTGCAAGGTATAGTTTATGAAATTGTCCAATGCAAATGCGTTGGATACCGCCGTTAAACATGAATTTGGATGTTCTTTGCATTCATGACCTTTGTAGTGGTCTGATTTTGGTATAGTTGAATACTTTCTTCGTGCGCTGATAGTATTTGTTCCATTAAATTACTCACAAATCTTTCATTACTAATCACTACTCCTCGTTATACCCATTGATTTTCCGGTTCTATGTATCTTCATGCCCTATCACAAATCTTGTATCTTCATGCTTCGCTTTGCCCTTGGTTTTCATGGTAATGTGTACACGTCTTTATGGCCTTTTGAACGTTGCTTACTGTATGTTAGGCCCGCCATCCATGTGGTTTTCATGGTATTATGTACAAGTCTTTATAGCCTTCTATGCGGATAACTAGACGGAATGATCAATTTTGGTTCATGTAGCCAATCCCATTATGGGACTAAGGCTTCTATTGATTGATTGGATTGTATATTATGCCTTGTTATCTCTGTGGTTTCATGGTATTATGTACATGTCTTTATGGCTGTTTTAACGTTGCTAATTATATGTTAACCTAACTTTCAGCTTTACGCAGCAAAATGAAGCAGAAAGCACTAAAAGAATGTGATCATTATACTGCAAAGTATGCTGAATGTGCTGCTGGAAAGACTCTATCCGTTGTTTGGAAGTGTAGGCAACAGGCTAAAGAACTGAATAGCTGCCTTCATCAATTGTAAGCAGACTCAACTGAATCCAACTTCTTATTAGTGATATGCAAGGGTTTCTTATGTTGTGAGGCTTATTGAGTTCTCCAATTTGCGGCGTTTTATGTTGTGAGACACTCTTCCCCTAAACCAAATCTGTAATACTGAGCTGAACCACCATTAAACCCAAATCTGTAATACTGAGCTGAACCACCATTAAACCCAAATCTGTTATGTGTGTGTGTGTAGTCCATTTCACATACAAGTATGAAATATGAGTATTTGATTGATTGCATTTGTTTTCCTATTTGACCTTTTGTGTTACGGAGTATGTCTATTTCATGAAACTGCGAAAGTGMAGAAATTGATGCTTGTCAACTAGTGTGTTCTTGTACACATGTGTGAGTAGCTATATATCACATCAAAAAAAGGTGAAGCTTAACAAAATGATGGGATTAAACACGGTTTGCATGTGACATTTCTTGTTACTTTTATAATCTGTTTGGTGGCTGTCGATAGAATATGGTGGGCTTGTGATGCAGATGCATTTTCCAAGGTAGATATTCAAGGAWATTAACATATGGCACATGGGATTGCCTTTGTGAATTCATATACAGTACAAAGTATCTGTGTGTCAATGCTATTAACTATTAAGCAATATTCTTGTAAATATATTGCTCATTGTTGATTCTGTTGTCTTGTGCTGATTCTTTGTTGTGGTTTTGGCCTTTCAAGTCTATTCAGAGGTTTCAACTTATAATTGCAGTTGGGTGAATTGCAGCTTCGTTTAATGGATTGTTGTCTGTTTTTGGGTGAATTAGGTGTAGGCAACTAAGGCCCTAAGGGGTGGTGGGTTTTCATAAATTCTTTCTGATGCACTGTTTAGTATTCTAATGATACATATGGAATTACTATGTATGCAGCACGAATGACTCAGTTCTAGAAGAAATGAAGAAAAATTACAATCTTCAGGAGGAGGCCAAGAGCTCTGCCAGAGTTTGACRATATAATGTGAGACCTTTAAATTGAATGAAGGGMCACTGAAGTGCGATGGTTCTGATACAGAATTTTGCTTGTGCCGGCACAGTATTGCAGTCGTTTCTTTTTCTACAATTCCATTGTTACACATCAAACATGAATGTGATGCTGTGATCGTTGAATGCAATATTGCTCGTTAATTTCTCCTGTAACTATCAATCTCGATCTGTAGGAATTTTGACAAATATATGAACTATTGTTGAATCAAGATGTTTGAGTATATCGGAATTACTGGAAGAATGCGTATATCTGTGGTACCATGGCTCCGTATCTGTGTTATGATGGTGCCTGCGTTATGATCTTGGCGGAAACTGGTTTCAAGGAAGGAGGTATCAAGAGAAGGTATTACTAGTACATAGTTCAATGCTCTTCTCTTGTCTGTCCTATATATAAATTAGCACTTCCTAACTGTCTAGGAGATAAAGTTTGGGACTGCATGGGATCAGAAAAGCTCGGCGCAATAACAAATTGCACGTTAAATTCATGCATTCTTTTTTGGCTTTAATTTGAAAACATTCATTTGCCTATGTTTATAATTGTACGGAGATAGAACAAATTATTTATTATGTTATTTTTGCATATATAAACAGATTATCACTTCATTCCTTGGCCAAAATGGATAAAAAGAATTCAATGTCTCATGAGTCATTAACTTTATTAAGTAAAAAATTTCCTATAGAGCCTACTTACTTGTTATGGCTATTCTACATCTACCTAACTTTTTAAATAATGTATCTTAATATTAATTTTGTAATTTTTTTTTGTTCTGACGGGGATGTTTTTGAGTATGGATGAAAGGAAATGGACTCTCCATTTTCCTCTAAAAAGAAGGAGAGGATTCATACCATGTTTATTTGTTATAAGCGCTCAATCCTCATTTTCTATACCTAATCAGCCCATTATTTATGCTATATTGCTACCTCTCGTCATTCGTTAATTGGCTCACCACTCATACTGACGCAGGGTTTTTGACTAAGCGCCTCTGCTATTTACAATTATCGTTCTCATGTGATTCGAATTTCCTCTCCGCCCCACCATTGTAACATTGTACAGCTCTAGTCGTTCATTGAACTTTTTAAAAATCGTTTTTATACTTATATATCAAATAGGATAATATGAGAGTGATGCAGTTTTTCATTGGTATTATATTGGGTACCTCAAAATAAAATTACGAAGTACAAAAAAAAAAAAGGGGGGGGGGGGAAGACAAAGTGAACAGACTGACTAGAGTTGCAATGTGCTAGCAAATGGATAACACGAGCATCATGTGATCATCACGTGATCATGTCAAATTGAAGAATTAAAATTCTTACAGGCTACAATAAGTTATTCAGCATATAAAATCAGACAAAAACATCTTCAGCAAATATGCTACAAGATCAAGATATGAGTAAAAGTAAAAGCTATAAGGATAACATGACTGTCTTGTTTTCTAATGAGTTATGAATAGTCAAAAAGTAGGGTGAGAAAGGAGCAATTATGTGGAAGCATAAAGCTACAGAAGATTTTGCATATCCACAGGGGTGAAGAAAGATTTATTTTCGGCGCAAAAAAAATAAAAAATAACAGATGAAAGAATCCAATCTTCAATGAAAAATGGGCAGGCCGGGGGGAGGGGAATGTATCCCTGTTAGTTTGATGGATCCCATTCCATCAGCCATCGCTATATCATCCTTCTAGTGTCGAGATCTCCGTTTCTGTACTTGGAAAACACGGGTTAAGAGTTAGGTAGTTCTGCATATCATTCCTTTCAGGAATAGAATAAAATCTAACTGGGGCCTCTGAATATTGAACATACTTTTAAAGAAGTACAAAACTTAAGACTATAGATTGGACTTGCCTTGATAGAGTTGTTACATTCCATACATGCCAGTATGCTACTTTAGTGAGCCGAATCTTCATACTGACTCTAGTAATTCAATTCATGTATGCATTCTATCAGAATACAACGTGCAGACTTCCAGTAGCTAAGCCGGCTCTTAGATCAGTAAACAATCCAATCTATCAGATGACTTTTCAAGCATGCCATACTGATCTTCAGAATAATCTCAGAAGATTTTGTTGTTGTAATCTTCTAAGTACTTTGTACCTGCACCATGAAAATAAGTCTCAATAGAGAATGATTCTCGTTGATGTTGCTCAAATAAAAAAGAGAGGATATAAGATRAAATATAATTGCCCTTTCAAGCAATTTATTACTTTCAMTGATGCCGCATTGCCGCCTACTGTAAAAATGTTATTAGTAAATAACTTGTATACAAAACACAAAGGTGTGAGTAACTATTCACTCAAAAATWAAATTTKCCATGGAGATGGTAARTTTAGACCATCACAAGAATAATACAAGTTCACTACTTTTGTCATTAAACCTTAAGGCCTTGTTTCTTTGCTCTGAAATGGAACTGAACTGGAATGTTGTGTAAAAATGAGCCAAGTTTGTCTGAATTGAATTGAACTTGTCTGAACAAAACTAAAGTACCGTAAATTCCATATTAACCAAACAAGGCCTAAATTTCGTATGCTCTTATTTCTCATACACTTTGAGGGCGGGAAATCCATTACAACCCACTGTCTAATCCAGGTACTATGGCAGTACCATTCCCAAAGTTTGACTTCATTATTTCTTATGAATAGGACATTCAGAGCAAAGGTGGCAACATGCATTGCAATTTTTGGGAATTCACAAACAAACAACACGTTTAGGTGCACTTACAAAGGACAATGTAAGTAGAGCACTAAAGACCCAACAATATTATGAAAAATGATTATAGTATTAGAAGTGAATTGGTATCATATTTTTATATAAAAAAAAAAATGAATCTTATGGCGTCGCACTTGTCACATATTATGTACTTGAATATCTATGAAATATAAGTCGATGTACCATATAAATTCATTGTGGGAATATGAATTTTTTTGTTGTTAAACTCAACGGGAATCGTGATTTGAGTATGATTTGTTTTCCATTATTTAGTGTCGATTTATGGCAAATTTTTGTAATAAATATATGATATTGCCCTTGTAGGTATCTTCGTAGGTGAACATATACTACAGCGAACGACTAATATATATATAGCTAGACTCATATTAAAAGGAGCAACAATTTTATATATTTTTAAAAAAGCACTCACCCTTATGTAATCAACAACGAAGTCACACACAGGCACCATTCACTGATGTATGTTACAGATAAATAATTGGTTTATTTTGTAACGAGACTTTACTGTGTCGTTACAATATATACTATTAGCAGATAGTTTTTGCTACAAATAACCTAGTATTGCAGTTAACGGCACACCTTGTCCGATTACTAAAAATAATCATTATTTGTAACAAACATCTTCTAGGTTCGATCTCCGATAAAAAATCATTAGTATATCAATATATTATAGACAATAACACAGATAGAACGTGTGTAACAAACTTCGATACATTTGTACCGTTACAAATAATATGTTATTTGTAACGGACATCAACTGTCTTGATCCAGTTACAAATATATGTATTTGTAACGGACAGACCTGTCCGACTACAAATAAAGTGTTATTTGTAAGCCTGCAATTGTACGGACATGTCCGTTAAATAGCCGTTTTTGTCCGTTCAATAGCCGTTTTTCGCACATAGTGAGCCATTGAAAGATCTCTATTTATTGATGGCTAATCGTTTGTTGAGATCTCATGTTTGATAAGTATTGAGTTACTTGAGATCCTTGGTCGGGGAATTGGTCATAAGTCTAGCGATGTGTTTTGATGGGGTGAAAAATGTGCCTTGTTTGAGAATCTAAGGTTAGGAGTTTGCTTGAGGAACAACAAGAAGTTTGGCTTGGGGGAGTTTGATGTATTGTTTTTATGTATGATTTTTCCCCCTCATTTCAATGTCATTATAGATGATTTTGGTCTTCTAAAGGCCTTGTTGCTAACTATTTTGTGTGTTAGTGTTTGATTAGTTTCAGGATCTTTTCAATGTTTTTGGGAATCCGATTTTGGGCTGACTTGGGATCACTACGGCTTTACGATGTAGCACGAGCCTTGGATCGAGCGAATTGGTGCCCTGACATGGAGAACCGAAGCCCAAACCGATGGTTCAATCCCACCGATCGGTTTGAGTTCCGGTTTTGGATTCCTTATTTCGGTTTAACTTGTGATTTAATGGAGGATGGCAATCTTTTGTAATTAAGCAACTTGAATTAATTTAGAAAATTAGCAAGAGTATTAAGGGAGAAATCCATTTATAAAGATTTTTTATTTATTCTAGTTCAGGAGAAATACAGAAGAATACAATTAACGTATTGGTTAAACCCTAGTTTTGGCTTTTCAGTAGAATTCAATCATCAATCATCAATTGCAATCCGTCTTTTGGTAAATTAATTATTCCTTTAATTCGTTTTCTATTGCTTTCAATTGTTTATGCTTTTGATTATTGCTTAGAATGTTTTAGGGTTTAATTATTGTTTTAATGCCTCTTTGCTTAATTATCGTTTTTCCACATCGCAATCAAATCAATGTTTAATTCAACTAATGAGCGAGTAGTCCTATTTCAGAGCGATTGGGGATCTATAAAGCAATATGATGTTTTATAAATTGGTTGATTGCAATTCATGGCTGGCTTTTAATCAAATTCCCTATTAGATTGTTATTCATGTTAATCAATTTCCGTAGGGCCCGACTTAATCGCTTAATCTGATTAGTCACATTCCTAGACTTGGCGATTGAGACTAAAGAACACAGAAAAAAAAAAAAAAAATCAAAACCAATAGGTAGAAACGAGACTTTCCTAGTCGATTAAAGATACGGTTAGGAGTAGTTCTATGTTTAATGATTCGAGAGAGCCTTTAATCCTGTTTGCATTATGCATGTTATGAAGAATTGTTGATGCAAATTTGTTGTCAATTAACTGCTATCGTGAACCAAGCTCTAGATTCCTTTTATCATATAGTCAATCTCTTCGTTAATCGTAGTCAATTAGTTTTAGGTAGTCTTAATCAAAATCGACTTTCTACTTGCAGTTTAGATGCTTATATTCCAATTAATCAGTAGTTTGTTGTTTCTCGGGATACGATCCTGTTACCACCTAGCTGCAGGTAGTTTTAATAGGTATTTTTTGAATAAGGTGTGCGACAATCCTGTCAACGGGGCCCAAAAGTATGTAAGACGGTCATGACCAGTGTTTAGAGGGAATGAATGTGGTGAAAGCTTGAAGTGAAAGTTAACCGAATTTTGAGAACTGGAAAAAGTTTTGAGAGCTTGTTCATTCCTTTTTAAATACTTAACATTAATGTTGTCCGGCGCGTTGCTCCGGTCAAGCTGTTACTGTTAATATTTTTCCCATAATAATATACATTTATGTTCAATTATGTGAATAAATAAAAAGATAAATTTATAATGAATTCATGAAATAATATCAGTTTATGTAGAATTAAAATCAATAAAAATATAGTAAGATGGCAACATCAGACAATCATTTGTAAGAGGTCTGTGTTCGATTCTAAGTTTGAGATAATTTGTTTTGTTGATTGAATATACTAATTAAGTGTGCATGATTTTACATAACGTTATAGATCGCCACTGGCACTTTACATGGAATGAAACACGATGTGGCGTATAATTTTAATTTTATTACACGTTAAATGTGGTGATTATATCTTTAAAAATCAAATATTCAATAAATTAGTTAGTTAAGATTGTGCTACAATATTGAAATGGCGAATTTGCTTCGACATGCATTATTTGAAAAATTTGAGAATTACATGTGTTTACAAATTAGTCTTGTTTTTAAAAAAAAAAATTCAAAAAAACTACAAATTTTCGCATCCATTGACCCATATATCTTGTAATTTTGAAAATTCTATTTTGAACTAGTTCCCTATTTTCCCGCACTCCACTATCTTTAATGCACTTCAACAAGACTCTTCCCCTTCCAAAACTGATAGTTTAAAAAAAATGTGTAAATAACACAAAAAACAATCGTCCTTTTTAGTCACAATAATGTACAACACTGAGAAATGATGCTTTTAAGAGCAATTTGAATTGTGTAGAAAAGACACAGATATATATTTTGCAATTGCGCTGCGCAATCGCTGCTTAACTTACTCTCTGAGTGTGTGAGGGGCTCTTTCCAGTGTGTAACACATTATCTAATGAAGAATCAGTTTCTCTTCTTTTCTTTTTATATTGTAAACACATTATTGTTAACTCTACACAGGTTAAACAAAAGTAATTCATACCAAGAGTTAATTATTCAATCTCAACAAGACCACATTTCACAAATCAACCACATATGAATTCAGATGAATTTTAAAAAACATGTTTACGATCACTATTAGTGAATCACATTTTTATTGACAGTTTTTTAAGTAATAGCCAATTGTTTTTCAAATAACGAAGTAAACAGGTTTAAATTTATACTCGTATATAACATGCTAAACGTGGAAATTTAATTGATAATTGGAAAAAAAATGAATTATTTTTCAATGGCTTCATTTTGATAGAAATCTAAACATTTCATGTAAACTCATTATGAAGGATAACACTTGTACAATGATAAATACAATTGTTATTTTTGCCAATCATTATGTTTTAATATAAGGAAAAGAAGGGGTAAAAGAATAATCAAAATGTGCTCACTCTAAACAATCAAACTTTTTTATTGAATCAAATCACATATTGTTAATTGTTTTCATAGTGTAACATCTATTTTGTTACGGGGTGACTGTTTAAAAATTTAAATTTTAACATAGTATTTAGAAATCCAACTACATGCATTACTTCTTTCTTTGAAATTAATTTCTAAACTCTAATTACATGATCACATTAATTGCGAATAAAGAAGTGAGAGTTACTCAAAACTCCAATTAAAACTTCTCAACAATTTCGATATATCTTGAGTAGATTTTCACCTCACCGGCTCTATTATCACAAAAAAAAAATTAAATGCAATAAATTTAATAAACCGCTAATAATTTTTTTTTTTTACCAAACAAATGCATAAATTCAGCTGCTAGTTAAACTGGATTTCGCACTGCTAGCCAAATATTTGAAGATTTAAACAGGTTAAAATTTTCGACTAAAATTCATACTGTAGAATTTTCCTCCTTTTGGCTGATTATTTCATTGTTCGAACTTTATACATTCCAATTAACAACATCATCTTTATACTCTTATTTTCAAGATGACGGTGGATTTAATCTTCCATGGATCATTTTTTTGGGACAACAAAAGGTGCGTATTAATCTGAAATTGCTGTCATATTTTTTGGAAATTTAATTGTGTATGCATTTGTGATTTTTTTTCGATTTTTCTCGTCAACTATTTATTAGCTAAAATTTGTTCAATTTTGGTTGCAATTTTGTTATTTGAAATTACTACTATATTAGATAGATTTCAGAATTCATGCAAATTTTCTGTATTCTTGTTTTTGACACGTTTTCTTTTTTATTCTTCTCATTTTATGGTCTTTCCTAAATTCAAAATCCCATTACAATCCAACATAAATTCATATCCACTGTATAAAACAAAATATTCTTCTAAAAAGGGAAGGGCCAAAAATGGCAAGGAATTATTTACTAGTCCATGGCAATTGGCATACTAACAAAAAAGACACCAAAGTATAAATTCTCAGTGAGCAATGATTCTAAAAGATGGATCAAAAGTTATGGACATAATTCCAATCAACACCTATATGGCTTCAATCCGTTACGAAATTGGGGAATTTAGCCCTGACGATTTGGGAGGATATCCTACATTTCTTGGGAAATTTTTGTAGGTGATTAGTTATAATTGGTATAATTATTTGGTTATCAGTTTACAATTTAAGATCTGATGGATTGCTTGTGAAAACCTAAAAGGAAAGCCTTTAGTTTGATTTATGGATTTAAAAAAATTAAACTGTAACGATCTCGTCTTAAGTTTTTCAAGAATAGTAAATGAATTTTAGTATTGTTGGTTGGTTTACTTTGGTTTAGATTCTCTCTTTAACAGGGTTCCGATGTATGCGATCCAAACTTGATCGTAGTTATGGATGTTGTGCAGAACCTAAATCGTTAAAAGAGTAATTTGTGATTAAATGTTTAAGATTATAGAAAACGAAACTGAGATCTGATAGACTAGCAGTCATTGAGATTAAGTTGCCTAATCGCTGTCCCCACTTTTACAAGTCTAGAATAGTGTTGACATCACCAGACCTATAAAGAACAACAAAAAGAAATTTCTAGTTCCCGATCATCCCTACTATTGCCAAAACCTACCTTTGCTTTCCCCATTAATTCGGTGAGAGACTACCAGAGAACAATGGGTTTGGTTTACCAATAGGTATACTGATCGAAAGAATCAAATTGTGAATCAATTCTCGAAATGAATAGTAGCAAGGAGCCTTTGAGTTCTCTTTAGCATTGCTTGGGGTGATGGCAAAGCCAAGAATTTCCAATTAAACACAGGACTCTAATAAAGTCTAAATGAGTGCAAATTTAGGGAATATCAATCCAAGAAATTTATGCAACAATTAACAAATAACGTCTTAAAGAAGAGGTAGTAAAGATCTTTTTAAAATGGCAAACTTATACCCTCTACAAATCATTCTATCTTCTTGTCAAATTAAAGTAGTAAATTGTCATGAAACTAGGTAACAACAAGCACTAACTATAACCCTCACAACCTAAATTGAAACGGAAACAGGCTTTGGAAAGAAAAATGATACTGCGAAGTAATATATCTTTCTATTTAGTGTTATGAAAGCTTTTACATGAGCTACATTTCTTGTGTGCGAGCATTGGTGAGTGGAGAATTATGCAAGATTTGAAACGCATGGCCGACACCTGTAGACCATTATTTTTCACCGATTACCTGCATTAACCATGGCAGAGCAAGAAAGTCTCTTCGGTTCTATCCATCAAATATCCATGTCTGACACACACACCATCATTGATTGGAAGCTGAATACTTCTCAAATCAGCTACACCTTTTGCTAGAAGGGTTGCACCATGGATGAATCACCGGCTAGATCCCAGTGGGAGGGAAATCGCCAATAGTGTCCAGCAGCTGACAAGGTAGCGCTGAGCCTGGTGCTTCGGGAGCCCTTTTTCAGAATGCAGTTCGTGTCTCTCCTTCCAAAGAAAAGGCTGGATCAAGGATTGTGCCCCGTGGGAAAAGTGGCCTTATAATGGTTGACCTTGCAGCTCTGCAAAGCCCGAATCTTAGACGACGTTATGAGCTATGTTAGCGCCTGCAACTATCACCTGCTAGAAGAAAACCTGAAGAGATTGCAGCGGCTTAGCCCACCAAGCGTGCTCGGTAGATCCATTGAGAGCTTGCTCTTTTACACACCCAACATAATGGTGTTGTGAAGCCCATACCCATAGCAGCAGGAAGACGGTTTTCAGGGGCTAGACGATAATTAATGACATTAATACACAACCTGCTTTAGATGCTAGGTTGGCTATGAGTATGGTTAAAGCTCCATGCGCCGACCTACACAAAAAAGCCTCCTCCGTGGAAGTAGACAATTAGGCACTTCCTTGCCCCAATGCGTACATTAAAGACGTGCCCCACAATAGTGAATCTGTCAATCACTAAATACCTCCTTGATATCACCCTTAGAAGAAGGAATGCTGCAAGGGACATTTTTTATGAAGGCGCCTTTCAACTGCCCTCTCTTATATACCGCTTATGAGCCCCTCTATCTCTTCCACCAAAGCTCCATGGTGGCGATTTCTGCTTTGCATTGAGGCTAATCTTCGGATCTAGAGAGAATGGCTCATACCTTTTGACTATACAATGGTAGAAATGTAATTTCCTTTTTGCAGTTATGTAGTCAGTAATCTCGTTAAGTCTTCTATAGGAGAAGAAGCGAATTTTGTTCTTTGACTAATGTGAATACTCCAATGCTAAAAAAGAAGCTATTCCTCTTTAATTGACAACTAGTTATATGTGGAATTCACCATTATGACACTGATATGAAACACCAAGATCGGTAAGGGAGCACAGCATCAGCTTTTCAAAGTGATCATGTTGTGAATACGCTAACTAACCTGTAGTTTGGAAATTCCACAGCGGTATGGCCGATCTAATCAACCTAAAACATGGAGGAATAATGAGATCTTTTTGAGGTACACAAGGACACTGGCTGCCAATATACCCAAAAGGTTAGCTTCTGATAAACTTGAAACAACTTGAAATTCTCTGAACACACTGGTGAATGGCTAGAAAGGAATCGCTAAAAGGATGCAGATGAGATAAGATTTGCGAGTGATTCGCTATGTGTTTTAACTGGCTAACACCACAAGACGTGAATATGAGACTCACTTTAGCCACGGCCATTCTTGGGAGAGAACTCCTAACAAGTCTGGAAGAGGTAAATTTTCTCCTAACCATCTTTTAAGGCACATCACTATGCCACATGCATGAATTTTTAACTGTTGATCAGCCTTAGTTTTTTCTTACGATAAACTGATCTCAGAAACTTTAGCGTAGTTATTCTAAAGTTAATTTTTGATATTGACAAATATTACTCATTTCCGACCCTATTTGTCGAGATTAACTTGCACATTACGCTTCAAGCACATTGCTTTGCGAATATATATCACAGTGAAAAAGTGGGTGATGATATATAGATTAACTTAATCATAGGGATAGGGCAATTTAAACTACTGCTAGAAAAAGGAAATGAAAGTACAATGGTTATCTTGCGCAGTGACAATATGTGTATAATAGAAAATATTTATGTAGAATCAGATATAATTTAAAAACGGCCATTGTTATTCTACAGTTTTATGTCTAATTAATTGTTGGATGTGACAATTAGCTCATGGTCTAGAAGATAGTTAGGAGATTTAGAAAGTATTAGATCCATAATAGTCGTATTGACAAAGAGATGTTCGACGGAGTAACCCACTAGACTTAAATGTTAAATTTTTTTTATATAGTCACTCCTCCTCTCTCTATTGCTGCTGATAGAGTGAAACCAAGTTGAGTGTCCTATTGAGAAACAAGAGAGAGCTATGTTTCAATTCACATAACTAAGAGGTTTTGGGTTAAATAGTGGTGAGAGATATGAGCTAGTATCAAAAAGAATTGTGGAATGAGATGAATATGTTTAACGAATGAGACCTAGTAAAATTTAATGGTTCATATACTCGCTACTAAAAATTACCCGTCTAAAAACTTGTTCGTAGCTATTAAAAGTTCGAGTACATATATTAAGTGTAAGTTACTATGGAGCAATAGAACGGAGCAAATCAAATTTAATTGCACTAATAGGCTACTAGCATTCTCTGTACATCATCACCTCTGAAAATGGGGCAACAAAGTTAAGCCAGAATCCGATGAACTTCGATACAAGGTATAGAACTCAACAGCAATTGTCAACAATGGCTTTTTGAAATACCTATATATTTAGGATGGAGTATGAATATACCTTCACTAATTGACCACTTGATATTGCTTGCATACGGACATGAAAACTAAATCTTATTCTATAGATTCTTGTAACATATCTTGAGAATATGCCAAATGAATTCAAGGCCTTAATCTCTATCCTTCATTCTTTGAATGAGGTGTTGCTAAGCAATCATTATTTTGGTATTTCTTCTGCTCTGCTTGTATTTGTCATTTTCAGTCTTTGGCTTTTGGATTTAGACAGATGCTGCGTTAGTAAAGAACATTTCCAGGGGTCGTTGACCCTTGATCGCAACACTTATAGACATTGCCGGTATACTTTAATATTTTGCGTGTAGGTCTGGTTCTTGCTAATCCAAGGTAAAGATATCAGATGAGAGATGAACTTTCTAAGCATCTGTTCCGATTACCCAAAGCACTTGTAAGCTGAACACGCTTAAATTGTA
>SNQN01000402.1:92179-107570 GCA_008642245.1 Bassia scoparia | reverse complement strand
TGAAACAATTTGGATGGCTGACATGAGTTACTATTCATACTATTCATTAATGAATAGTAACTTGGTTATTTCAATTGGACTTTGAGCATTTTGAATCGTGGAAAAGCATACCTGATTTTGCTGCGATCCAATCAGCCCGATTCAATCCAGGCTCCTTTCCTTTAACCTCCATCCATGCTTCCTCGATCAGACATCGAAGCTCAATTGCYCCAACCCAAAGATGCAAAGCAAAAAAAGGAAAATGAAAGAGAGAAGGGTCGTAGTGATGCACCTGAAAACTCCCAACCAAAGAAGAGGTAAGCTTCCCATTTTTGAGCAAAAGTGTAATGAAAATCAGCAAATGAAAGAGGGAGCATGAGCAAAATTCTAATGGAAATTAACAAATGAAAGAGGGAAGGGTAGCAGGTATGCACCCGAAATGCCAAACAAAAGAAGGGAGAAGAAATCACCATTGTTGAGCTAGAGCTGTGAAGAAATTACAGAGAAGAGTATGGAAAGTAGGATGGTGAGAAGGTGTTTGGCGGTGGTTGACCACAAGTGAGGAGCACTGACTTGGCAGTTAGTGTAATTATTGAGAGGGGCATACAATGTGGCTTGTGATTTAATCGGGCTGGACTTTAAGGGAATATTGGGGTGGGCTTTGGGGTCTATATTTTACTGTGGGCTATGGGGGTAGTAGTGGGCCGGGCTGAACTTGTTGGGGATTACGGGCCGAGTCGGGTGGGGACGGGTTCCTGTTCATACTATTCACTTGAAAAGTACAACGCTTGTAAACGTTTTATATTGTATAGATTACTACAACTCTACAAGAAGTACGTTCGCACGGCGACCTTTTAACTAGTGGACAAATGTTTTATGGGTGTTTGCATGGATATCTCAATGGACAACAATTATCCCAACTAAAATTATTTTCATCACCATGATTCGGTCTCAAGACTTTATTTAAAGATCTTGATGATACCATTTATCACTCAAGACAACTCTAGTTAATACCCTATCATCAATTTACGCAAGCCTCTAAAACGACAATTCTAATATACATCCCCTGTACAATTTTTTTCAATGCAACCTATCCAATTGATATACGGTACCCAATACTCATCCGCATAATAAGCTTTTAGACTTCATTTTCTAGTGGTAATACACGAGTAGAATTGTATTCTCTAGATTTGGTGGATTCGTGATAATTCAAGCCCCCCCAATTATATTGGAAATCAATGGTTATGATAAATTTACCTACAAAAAGTAAAAGTAAAATAAAAAACAATATAAAACACTCACACTCATAACTCCACCAATTCCACCTAAACACAACTCTAGAGGATCCTCACACGTAATACACTAATATGCTTTTACTTCTGTCATTATTTTATTTTTTATTTTCTTTTACAACTATATTCTATTCCTATTTTTATTTAATTCATAATTATTAGGCATAATTAATATATTTTTAACATTATGATTTATTTGTTTTAATTTTTAATTGTTACTATATTTTGTTGTTCAACTTTTGATTTTATTATTTATTTGTTTGGGTTCATAGTATTAAATTTCTAGTATTATGAGTAATTTCTGGTGGGCCTCTTCCGACAAGATGAGAGGAATTCACTGGAAATCTTGGGACTCTCTTTGTCGTCCTGAGATGGATGGTGTAGATACATACATTTGTCCCTAGCCTAAAACGGCCAATGATAAGACATCCCTCGCAACACAGAAGTCAAATCGAAAGAGCTAAGTATTTTTCCCAATTTTTGCAATTTTCAACAATTTAATTAGTTTTGCGATAATTAATTAGATTATGAACACAATTCCAAAATTCACAAACACTACAAAAAAAACTACATATAGAGGCAACTCCTTGAGGCAACCAAAGTCAAGTTGCCTCTAAAAGTCCCGCAACAGGTTGCCCCCTAAAGCATATGTTTAGCGACAAGTTGTGTTGGTGTTGCCTCTAAAATACATTTTTAGGCATCACTTGAATGTTGGTTGCCTCTAATAAACATATTTTTAGCGGACAAGTAGATTGTCGCGTTTCTCTAAGATCACCTTGATATCACTGAATTTGTTTGCCTTTAAAAACCTATTTTTAGTGACAGTCTATTGTGTTGTGCCTCTAAAGTAACCGATTTTGCATCCTTGAATATTGGTTGTCTTTTCAAACCAATTTTTAGCAATCGACAAGTCTGATCTTTGCTTGCCTTCAAAATTCAAAACTTCTTTCAATTGGCTCGTGTCATTTTACTATCAAATAGCATCACTATCAAAAAAAGGTGGCCATTTTGGAGATGCTTGTTCATATTAGGAATTAAAAAGCATCCCCAGTTTCGTCTCTGAACACATTAAAAAACGTCCCTATTTCAATGTAGCTATTTTGGGATACTTTTTTAGTCTTCTATTTTGTGTGTTGTGACAGTTACAAATGTCTCGCTTGATTAACTGGGCATTTTTTTGAATCCTTGTTGAGACGATTGGGACGCTCTTTCGAGTCCATATGAATTGGATGCCTTTTTGGAGTCTCAATAGTTGTACACAAATCTATGTTATATTCGAAAAATCTTTGACGCAAAAAAGCGTCCCAAATACTATGTTTTTGTATAAAAAATTAAAAAATAAAATTCCAACAAGAAACTAAAGTGATGACGATCACATCAATGACTAATTCTTTTAAACAAAAATATATACAATATTTGTGAAATCTACACTGTTATCTTTACAACACACAAAATTGGCAATACTAACAAAACTTCTTACTATGGATGTTACAAGCTAAGAATCTCTCAATTCAACACCTGTTACTGAGAGAGGCCATAGGCTTTCTGTTTAAAGGTAATTTTGAGGGCACCTGAGTAAGCTGTTCTCTTGGCATAATTTATTAAATAGTTCTTGAACTTTTATCAGATTGAACAAAATTGAACTTATGCATGTGCTTTGGTGAAAGATAACACACAATAAGTTTGATTTCCTTGCAACTCTAATTCTACTACTAAAATGCTAATGCAACGTCAATTGCTACGGTTCTATCTATGGCTACGGTTTTGGCTATGTTCTATATATGGCAACAGTCTATTGCTACGGTTTTTGTCTATGGCAACGGTTTGCAACGTTATAGCTATAGCCCGGTTTTTGGCAACGGTTTTAGGACAACCGTCGCCTTAGGTACTCTATGGCTACGGTTTTATATGCCTATTGCAACGGTCATGGGAACCGTTGCCATAGAGCTAACCAAGACCGCGGAACTTCCTTTTTATGTATTTTGGTGGTCATCGAAATTTTCATTTCATTTTGATTCCTCAAGCCATAAATTTCATTTCGAACATTTCTCACTTCGCACACAACTCTCTGTTCTCATTCTGCCATTCTACATTTCTTTTTCATTTAATTTTCATCCCCCCTTTAATGTCATTTTCGAAACAATTAATTCCTGGAGATTAAGTTTTGGGAGCAATTTGGACGAATTGCGAGCATTTGGGCGAAATTGTGGGACGTTTTTGGTGAATTTTTGGCGAAGTTAAAGTAAGTTCTTGATTCATTTTGCTGTGTTTCTTGATTTTTGGCATTTTGGGCGAATTTCCATTCGTTCAAAACCCTCTCACTTCATTCGAACTCACAGCTCACTTCGCACCCAACTCTTGTTTTCTCTTTCACTGTAATTTTTATCCCCTTTTTAATGTCATTTTGAACAATAATTTCTAGGTAGATTGAAGTCTGGGAAGCAATTTTGGACGAATGGCCGGAGCATTTGGGCGAATTTGTGAGACGTTTTGTGGTAATTTTGGGAAGTTAAAGTAATTTCTTTTTTTATTCTTGTTTGTTTTATGTATATATAATGGCTAATGCAATGGTCAAATTTTGATGATTTTTTTTTATTATCTCCATGATATATGTCGAACAAACTATGAAAGATGAATTTTTGATATAATGGTTTAAAGGTGTGTTACTGCATTTCGAGTTATTTGAAAGAATGAGGTCAAGTATTGTTAATATTTCATTTAATAAGGACATAACTAATGCTCCAACTTGTTCCAAATTTTATTAAGAAAATAGAGTTCTAATTATTATTCTGTCGGAAAAACGAAGGAACTCCATGGGAACGAACATTCCCTGATATCTGACAGCTGTGTAGATAAGTAGCTGCTTATGTATTTTAAACTATATGATATTGATACATGCAGATGAAAAGGATAGACACCCAAATTAATGGAGAACGGAATGTTTGCCAGCTTATGAGAAGCAAAGGTGAGAAATTGAAGAAAAATGCAGAGAAATCATGAATCAAAAGGCTATGGAAGTTAGCGAACAAGATTTTAAAGACAAAGCTGAACACTTTTCAAAACATGCACTGGATGAGGAGACTTTTTCAAATGAAATTGGGAGAGTACAATACTAGAAATGAGAAAAGTAGCATGAAGGTATGAAGCTTGACACTTTTCTTTAGTTTTGAGGTTAGTGAACTATGTCTAATCTATACAATTTGATTTTTTTATTTTTGTAATTTTTTGCCTATGTTTGTGCATCTGGGAATTCAAATTCTAGCTTGTGTGTTGGTGTTTAGAAAGTAATTTTATACTCTAAGTCGAAAAATCTTATGTAATCTAATGCACATCAGAACAAAGTGAACAGACTGACTAGAGTTGCAATTGTACTAGCAAATGGATAACATGAGCATCATGTGTATCATGTGATCATGTCAAATTGAAGATTAAAATTCTTACAGGCTACAAAAGTTATTCAGCATATAAAATCAGACAAAAAACATCTTCAGCAAATATGCTACAAGATCAAGATATGAGTAAAAGTAAAAGCTATAAGATAACATGATTGTCTTGTTTTCTAATGATATGATAGTTCAAAAAATAGGGTGAGAAAGGAGCAATATGTGGAAGCATAAAGATACAGAAGATTTTGCAATCCACAGGGTGAAGAAGATTTATTTTTCAAGCGCAAAAAAAAAAAAAAAAAAAAAAAAAAAAAAAAAAAAAGATGAAAGAATCCAATCTTCAATGAAAATTGCAGGCTGGGGGAGGGAATGCATCCCTGTTAGTTTAATGGATCCCATTCCATCAGCCATCGCTATATCATCCTTCTAGTGTCGAGATCTCCATTTCTGTTACTTGGAAAACACGGGTTAAGAGTTAGGTAGTTCTGCATATCATTCCTCTCAGAATGGAATAAATATCTAACTGGGGCCTCTGAATATTGAACATACTTTTAAAGAAGTACAAACTAAAGACTATAGATTGGACTTGCCTTGATAGAGTTGTACATTCCAATACATCCAGTATGCTACTTAGTGAGCCGAATCTTCATGCTGACTCTAGTAATTCAATTCATGTATGCATTCTATCATAAATCAACGTGCAGACTTCCAGTAGCAAGTCGGCTCTTAGATCAGTAAACAATCCAATCTATCAGATGACTTTTCAAGCATGCCATACTGATCTTCAGAATAATCTCAAAAGATTTTGTGTTGTAATCTTCTAAGTACTTCGTACTGCACCACAAAAATAAGTCTCAATAGAATGATTCTCGTTGATGTTGCTCAAATAAAAAGAGAGATATAAGATATAAATATAATTGCCCTTTCAAGCAATATATTACTTTCAATGATGCCGCATTGCCGCCTACTGTAAAAATGTTATTAGTAAATAACTTGTATACAAAACACAAAGGTGTGAGTAACTATTCTCAAAAATAAATTCTAGCTTGTGTGTTGGTGTGATTTAAGCCTCTGGTAAATAATCTCAGTGCTTCTGGATTCTGATGTGAAGCAAGGCATTTCCCTGTTAGCCTTTGCTTATATGCTCTCAATTCCCATTATGTCATGAACTTGGTGCGAATCCAGCTCTGTAGCTTTGAATAATCTGATTAACACTGTTGGTTACTAGTAGAACTTAGAAACAATCTCAGGTGTTTCATTTCTATGTCTTATTTTTTTATTGTGAGAGAGAGGGTTTAGTTGGAAGTATGAGATAGTATGAGTGAGAAGTATGCCTTTTATGAATGGCATGAGTTAGTGAGAATCACACTACACCCTTTTTTAATCTTGGTTCATAAACTGTCGTAAGATCCCAACTTTTGTGGTCTGAACTTCTAATGTTTGATTATCAGCATTGTCAACTTTTCCTCTGATATTTAATCGAATAATTTACAAGTTAGTAAGAACAATGCATAGTAGACAACAAGGAAAATCACCCTTTCCCACCTTTTATTAGTGACTTTTACCGATTCCACCTTTCAAATTTTTGGACAAATTCCCACCTTTTCATTCCAAATCTCACAATCCACACCATTTAACCCCTAAAGTAACAGATCCGTGTAGTTATGGGGGTTATTTCGTAATTTCGCGCAATCTGCTTCATTTACCCACACACTCCATTTAACTCCATTCTTTCACTCCACTCGTTGCTTCCTTCTTCCTCAAAGCATTGATTCATCTCACCCACCAACAAATTTACAGCCCAAATCTTCAAATTACCAAATTACAGCGCAATTCACTCCATTCTTGCTGACATCATCTTTTGCCAAGAAATTACTCATAGTCCTCCATTGTCGCACAATCAGGCGTGTCTTTTGGGGAAAATTAAGGTAATTTTCATTTAATTATGTTTATCTAAGCATAATGTATTTAGTATGGATCTGAATTGTTTAATTATGCTTTGTTTATTTCAATCGAATTTTTTTTGATAATTAGTGAATTTGACAAAGTTAGGGTTAGTTTATGTTTATTGCATTGTGATTATCTCTGAATTAGTGAATTAGGTTTGTTTAATTATTTAATTGTCCCACTATTTTTCAGAAAAATGAGGAAAACTTTCAATTTTCGAATAAATGTGGGTGTGATTTTGTTGATAAAGTGAGGTAAGAGGAAAATTTTGAATTATGAGGGTGGGATGCAATTGAAATTAGAGGAAATTATCCAAAAACCCTAATTTGAATTGAATTTGGAAATCGCTAATACAAAAAAACCCTATTTTCATTGAACAATCACGAAATGACCTTGCATGAATTTTTAAATAATTGAGTGCGATTCTAACCTACCAGAGTTGTCGAATTGGACGCAATTAAGTGCAGAGGAGACTGAGAGAAGAGAAGATTGGAAAAGAGAGAGGGTTGTGAAATGTCGAGTGAATAGTGATATATAACAATAGCAATTAACTTTTGGGACCCACCACTAACGGATCCGCTTTAGGGGTTAAATGGTGGGGGATTGTGAGATTTTAGAATGAAAAGGTGGGAATTTCCAAAAAATTTGAAAAGGTGGGAATCGGTAAAAGTCACTAAACAAAAGTGGGAAAGGGTGATTTTTCCAGACAACAATGATTGCTGATTCTGAGATATTAGAACACAACTTGAGTATACTAAGAAACATCTGGCTCATTTGGAGCAATGTTTTACAAAATGTCCCATTATTAAGTAATTAAGACTCATCATGAAGTGAAATTTGCTAACTTTTGACTAAATTGACTGTAAAAATTCAAACTCTTTTTTTTTGTTCAGGTGATATCAATTATCATGGCATTCATGAATCATGAGAGCCTCTTGATCTTTTCTGAAGTAACTTTTTGATAGGGAACTTTTGACAATTTTTAAGAAAATAAAAACTTTTTCCGAAAATGATTGTTTGCAATTGCATACTCAAAAAATTGAACTCAAGCAAGCCAGAATTTGATCTAAACAAAAAAATGATAAAGTTTGCCATAATTAAATCATACATTAACCAGAAAAGTTAGAGTATAATACAAAATACTAACACCATGCAGAGTAATCTTCATCATCATAGTAGTAACATACTAACATGTAACAAATAATAAAATGAAAGACAAATAAAAATAATTGAGAATAATCATAACAAAAGCATAAAAACCATTGATTAATAAATCACTTACCTCTAACAAGTTTTCTGAGCTTCAATGTAAGCTCTTAGAATCTACTTCTTCTGTAAAATCCCATTTTTCCTATTACCATAATTTTGCTGCCCTTAATCACCCAGAGAACAAGAAAATGCTCTCAAAGTCAGTTCATAATAAAAAACAAACCAAAGTTTCAAACTTATTAAAAATGACATAACCAAAGTCAGCTAGGAATAAGTAAATTATTCGATTAAAACACTATAGCTTGTTTGTCTTTTTAACTGTGATCGTTGTTGCTTGCCTCCGTGCACAGTCCCCGAGCCAGGTGCCCTGCTGCTGCTGGCAGAACCCTGAGTTTCAGTCACTGATCGGGCGTCAGACTTTTACATCTCCCAGGCTGTTATATCAATTACAAATAGACCTGAAAATTCTAAAAATGCAAATCTCCTATATTAGATGCTTATATTGGCTTTTACCCCATTGATCTCCTATATTTGCTAAAAATGCAAATCAAGTGGTATTTTTGTAACTTAATGAAAGAAGGAAATTGTAATTTTTCCTTTTTTTTACCAAGTTTGTTTTGATTTTGGACATGTGCTGCTGGCAGAACGCTGAGATTCAATTTTTGGACGTGTAACCTTTTTGTTTTGAACTTATTCAATGTTCATGACCAATTACTAAGCAATTGTGTGTCATTTGCAACTTTGCGACATGAGTTGGTAAATAATATTATAAGCTTACTATGCATATACAATACATTATTCCTCCTTTCATGAATGCTTTAGTAAACAAGCTCTAATTTTTTCAATGTCTTCTAAATAGAAAGAAAAGGACCCAAATAAGCAAGAACTATCTCAATCCAAGGTATACAAAGAATCGAGGAAGAGAAATCCAAAAAAAGCTTATAAAACAAGTTCTTCCATCACTGAAGCGAATATGGTAATTAAGCGATGCATGTTGTAATTAAGTTGCATTTGACCCTTAAAAGATTTTTCTTTAGTAATGATGTGTAACTTTTTTAAAAAATTGCTAGGAAAAAATGGACGCATTGGAGACTCAACAAAGTCAACGAGAAGTCAACATCAAGGATCCCTACTATGAAGTGATACAAAAGCCTGAGCATAGTGGTCGAGTACGGCTTTTTGGGAAAGGGGTAACAAAATCAACTTTGAAGGAAACGGGTTCTACAACAAATAAGTACATAATTCCACAAGAATTCTTGCAAAGCATCCAAATGCAAGTTGTGGAAGACATTCGAGAAGCTAATCTCGGGCTGCATATTGTGGTGCCTAATGGACCTTCGTCTCAAGTTGAAGAGTCCAATGGTGGACAACATATAGTTGGGGGGCCGTCACCAAATGATCGTGAGGTGAATTTAACATTATTCGGCTATTTTTCTACGGTATTCTTATAACCCTTTTTCCCGTTTAATAGTCTTATTTTCCAATTTGATATGATTTTCTATCACATTTCGGGCCAACCTATCCGGTGAGGTAGACACTAATCCGAAGGATCAATTTATTGTTCAACAAAACCATAATCCGATCCCGAGGTGAGTTTCTTTGTTGCACATGTTTCTTGCACCTAACATTAAAATGAAGACCATACCAACTGTGTAGTAGTTTCTGAAAGCCTTCAACATTCAGAAGACACTGCATAGCCCATCCACTGTAAACTAGTGCAGATGTGAAATCGGTAGAGATGCATAAATATATAAATGATGCGAAGTATATATTCGGAGTTCTTGAACACAATTTTTTTCACCTTTTCTTTCAGAATGTGAAACAATGAATAATACCAAGTAACTAATAAGATCATGTAGGCAAATGTTAATATGCCGAAATGCAGACGACATTGAGTGATCTGACCTCTGACACCCTGCTACAAAGATTTGATCTGTTTTTTTTATTATTCATTTCTTACTTTATAGTCTAAGCACCATAAAATCAAAGCAATTTGAGATGACACATTGACACTCAATCTTGTTATTATACATTTATAATTGATCTCTATTCTATATTTGTCATGTATTTCTGAATTTTATAGTGGCATTTGCTTATATGATTAGAACGCCAAGAACTACAACAATAACAATGATTTCTTCGCCTTCTTCAGTTATTCGTTGTCTTATGTTTGAGCTTTTTGCTCTGTTTTTTCTCCAAGCTCGATCTCGTTCTTTGATCCCTTTTCTTATGGCTCTAATCTTACTCTCGTTCCTCTTTGAATGCAGTTGGCGTTTTAGACTAGTATGTAATATTTCTATTGAATTGAACAATAAAAACCTTCCATCTTTTTCCTTGATAGAAACAAATGGGAGGTTTGAGCACCCAACTATGTGAAACAAGGCGAAACTATAGGGATCCTTACTGTTGATGTGTTTAAAAAAAAAAAAGAACAGTTGAGATCGATGCTGTCAACTTAAGTTTTTTTTCTCCTCTTATGTTTTTAATCCACTCTCCCATTTTTTACACATGACCAAGTATTGTTGGAGAGTTGCCTTTTTTCAGTAATATTGATCACTACATGGCATATTGGGGATATAGAGCATCAAATTTCTAGTCGTCAAAGTTAGCTGCCATTAGGTGGTGATCCTTCTGCAAGTCTTAGTGATGCTTTTCGTGTAATTACTGAATGGAATGTAAATTTTCTAGAATATTGGATATGTGAACAGTATTTGACATCTCATGTTGCTGATTTGTAATATACATCATGAGGTTACCTTTTGTTTATAATAATATGTCAGGTTGTATATATATATTAGACGCTTTTGCGTTTTATATGATCTTATTACTATTATTTTGTTTTTATGCGCTTATTCTTTACATCCATTAATTAATTAATTAATTATTACGGGTCAAAATTAGAAAAAAACGCGGTATTTACACCTATTGCAACGGTTGCTAGATAGAAAACGTTGCCAAAAGTTTAAAAAGGTGTTGCAAATTAGACTTTAGGCAACGGTTAAAATTCAACAAGGCGTTGCAATAGCTACAACAACTATTTCCATTGATAGCTATAGCAACGGTCAAACCGTTGCCATAGCTCATAGAGCCCATAGCAATATACCTATAGCAACGGTTAACAAACTTACAAGCGTTGTAATAGCTGCAAAACCGTTGCCATAGAGAGCTATAGCAACGGTCAAACAGAGCTATAGCAACGGTCAAACAGAGCTATGGCAACGGTCAAACCGTTGCCATAGATCTATCTAACCGTTGCCATAGGTTACTCTAACCGTTGCCATAGGTTACTATAACCGTTGCCATAGGTTATACTAAACCGTTGCTATAGCTCTGTATGACCGTTGCAAAAGGTCTATGGCAACGGTTGTGAACACCCGTTGCAATAGCCRAATAAACCGTTGCAAAAAGTCTATAGCAACGGCACCAACCGCAACGGTTAGTAACCYTTGCCTTAGACCTTTTGCAACGTTCTTATGTATATAAGGCAACGGTTTTTMACCYTTGCCATAGCTTAAAAATGTAGTAGTGGGAAACCAAACTAACCGAAGGCAATAACGGCGCCAAACAGACAAACTAACGCCATCAACATAAACTGACATAATTGACCCTCGTTATATTAAAATTATATATATTAGTTATAGACTAGTAATTTCCCGGGCATTACTTAGGAAAATGTAGGTGAAAAATATAGGTGACATGTATGAGCTTTTTCGAGCCTAATTGGTGTAAAGAGAGAAAAGTGTAGTATGAGACCGATATGAAGAGCTTTTTGTTTTTTTTTTTGTTTTTTTTGCTTTGATGTAATGAGGGTGATAAGTTTGTGATTTTATAACGAAAAATGTGTGTGAAAGTGTAGAGAGGGATCATGGTTTTTACTTTTTCATTGATGTAAATGATCTAAATTGCTCTAAATTGCAATTTTTTAGTTTGAAAGTTTTTTCAAAATGCATTGCAAAACTAGCAAAACTGCACTAAACCGGCCACACCACATACGATTTGCGATTTGATGTGGTGCAATTTAACCACTTTTSATGAAAGAAAGAGATCAATAAATTATTTGTTTAATAAATGTATTTGTCGTTTTGCCATTTTAGATTTTTCATTGTGTTTTATATTTCTCTTTGCAATCATTTTTTTAAACATTTTTTCTTCAATTTCTTTGACATTTAACTTCTTAGCTTTAACTCATTTGTGGTTGTTTTGTCCTTTCATTTTCTCGATAAAAGTCATTCTTTAGCTTCTCACTSATTTTCCTTACCTTRTTCAATTCACCTTCTCGAACAGTAATTATCATATCTTCAACTATTGTAATTTGTATATTTTCCCTTTCATTTTCTTAGTGTGTTATCTTCTCATTTATTTTATTTGCCATTTTTCCTTTATCTTCTTTAACATTTAGTTTCTCGTCTTTACGCGTCATTTATGTAGATTTTTTTTCAACGTTGTTTTTTCTTCCTTAATTTTCTTTGTTCTTTTCTCTTCACTTTCTATCATTTATGTCTCATCTTAAACAATTTGTGTTTTTTCCTTTGTTATCAATTTTTCTTGCTCTGTGATTCATTTTCCTTGCCTATTTTTCCTTTACCTTCTCTAACATTCATTATAAGTATAGGATTATTTTCAAGTCAATTGACATGCGTCATTTTTTGTCGAGCTAAAAAATAGTATTCAAATCTTAATTGTGATTGAGATGTTGTTTTTTTAGCACAATGACTGAGAAACATAATTCAAAACAAATCTCTATAATCAACTAGCACCAATGAAGAAAATGAAAAGTTACCAAATTTTTAAAGCAACTCAAATTTCTATCTGCACAATGAAGTTTCGAAGAATCATTTACATAATAAAGACAATATTCTCCGAAATGATGTACTAAGAAACTTCAGGTGCTATGTTTTTCCTCGTTTTTGGACATCATCGCGTGAGCGACATATTTTGTATCTTAATTTTTATGGACAAAAATTAGAATAATGGAACCGTGCCCACTTTCAACACTAGTGCAACCCATTTAGAAGTGAATCACTAACTCATTCCTTAACATGTTTATCACTTTTAATCAAATTTATATTCTTAACCAGTGATTAATATAAATATGTGGTGTCACATAAAGTCACAGTTAATAAAAATGTAGCAATGCTACTAGCCTACCACTTATGTTTGATTTGAAGAAAAACTTGATTCAAGTAAGTCATTTATCCTAACCGAATCTCTTACGGAGTAGTTGTAAACTAACAACACAAAGTTAATTCAATGAGTCATAACGCAGGATAATTGAGAATTCGAAACATGATAATAAGGATTTCGATCTGCTAAAATGGTTATGGTAAAATTCTTTAATCATTAAAAGGGTTGACAACTTCTCATTGTACACCCAACGATTCTGGTTACCAATAAAAAATACTCTCACAACTAACCGGATCTTGCATTTCAGTTTTTCAAATAATTTTTAGTTTGGACGATTTGTTATTTTTTTAAACACGAAAACTAATAAATTTTATAAATGAAAACCAAAGGGCACTTAAATCAATTTCATAGAAACTAAGTGGCAAATACAAATCCACTTATCTAAAAAACGAAATACATCGTACGATTGTTAAATTCTGGAACAAATAAAGCCTTAAAGAAAATTCATCCGAAAACAATACCATCAGTGAGTTCGTGCGAATTTGGCATATTATACTGAAGTAAGGTTAATTGGATACCAAGCTTGCAAACACTTAAATATCTCCAACAATCGAACTGAAGCGGTAGGATCTTCACAATCAATGAAACTATAACTACTTCTCATAATTAACTCCAGATTAAATCTAGGAGAAAACATTAAAACAAAACAAACTAGAAACATGGGGTAAATTTTATGACAACACACAAATACCCAAAGAGGGTAGTATTCAAACAAACTATTGCACGCAAGAATCGTCATCGCGGAGAGAAAAACAAAATAGTAAACTACTCCTCAATCAAAGTCTGTTTCAGGAGTCCTAGTTTAGAACTGTTCCAATCCAGAATTAGACAAACCCAGTCACCACCTCCGAATTGAGACTCCTGAAACCGAAATCCACTCTGATCTCCTCACGAGAGACGATAGTCCAACACGAACAACGGGTGGTGAATACCACACACACACTCAGGCAAACCAAATAAAATAACCAAATAAAAGAAAATAAGAGAAGAATAATGTCTAAAACGATATGCTCTGCTTCACCCATATGCACGTCAACAAAACAACTTCGAGCCGAAACCCTAAAAACCAAGGACTGAGCAGTCGAACCAGACCAATCCCGATAGACTAGCCTGAACAATACTCAGTTCCTGACGACTCGGAGGAAACCACACGAACACTTGTGTTGCACCCCGAAACGAAATAAGTAAGAAAGAGAGAGGGACTCGCTGACCACAAGGAGAGGTCATCCCTTCCCTTATCAGCGCCCTACCAACGAGAAACAGAGATGGAGCGACGGAGAGGCAAAGGGCAGCGAGAGGGAGGAGAAATAGGTTTACGTGAGTCGTATTCTTAGCAACTAGATCTTGTTATTCAATGACCCTAATATTAGTTAGCATTGTATTTTTTTTTAATGAGTTATAATTAAAAATGCACATAAAAACACGATACATAAACAAAAAATAATAAGACTTATTGGACATAACGAAACTGAAATAAATTAATCAACGATTTAATTATGATTTATCTTTTAAAGAATTACCATACATACAAATTTAGATATATATTGCATATCGTCAAAATATAAAATGAAAAAATTTGAATGAATATTTAGGGTAAATTAATTTTAAAAGTTTTTTATTTTGAAGAAAAATTAACTTATTTTTAAAAAAATTTAACTAAATCAATCATGTTACTTACTATATTATGAAATTATATTGTTTTTGTTTAGTATTTTAGTGTTATGGAAAGGAAGTTAGTTTTCTTTTATTTTTGGGCTCGTTCGACAATGCTACGGTTTTTTGTTTTTGGGGCTTTTTTTTAAAAAGTCATGAGAAATGTAGCATGTAAAAGATAAAAAAATTACCTGACATATGGAAACATGATAATTTTGAAAACTGACAAAAAAAAGTGTAACCATTTTTCTGGTTAACTGTTTTTTGTTTTTTTGTTTCACAAAAAACGAATTGAAATAAAAATGATACGAGACAACCTTATATTATATTTAAAAATTATGATGGGAGTGTAGTTGAGTGATTTATTTTTTATTTCTTTGTATTTAATTTGAAAATTTGGTTTTAAACGGGAATTGAATGTGGGGAGAGTATTATAGCCAGAGTTTGTGTAGAGGTTTAAAGGTTTGGAAGAATTCTAGGCACATGCACTTTTCTTTGTATATAAAATATTTTTGATCTAAAATTGTTCCTTGTTGAAAACCCGTAAAATTGTTTCTTTTTATTTTTAAATAAAGTAATATAAAGACATTTCATTTCTTCAAATAAAAATATATAAATTCTTTTTATTTTTAATAGAACCTATCTAGATTTTTTTTTAAAAAAAAAAACTATGATATGTATAGATTTGTACTTGACATTAGGAACAAATATATTTTTGAGAAAGGAAACAAAATATTAATA
>SNQN01000402.1:69110-81238 GCA_008642245.1 Bassia scoparia | reverse complement strand
ATTATCATATGTGATTTTTTTTAATAAAAGGAAGATGACTTAGGAGGCAAAAAATTTAATCATGAAGCGACATTTGTTCTCTTTGGTTTTTATTTTAGTGTGTGTATGTGTGTGTTTGTATAAAATTCTTTTTTGACATTTATTAAGTTTTACCTTTCATTTTAACCAAAGTTAAGGGGATAATAAGTTGTTGGCATCCAAATTATTGTCTGGATAGATGCAATAATATTTAACAAAGTTCAATTTTTTTTATCTAACACTATATACTATAATACTCTGTTTTTATTTAGATTTTCGACTTATTTTTTCACATATTGTCGAGACAAAATTTTTAATGAATATATTGTAACCCAAAATGTGTAAAAATTATAAATTTGAAAAGTATAAAACAAGACGAATCATACAAGAGCCCACGTGATGACTAATTGACTATTGTTATTCAGAGTGATGTCAATGAATATTGCAAAAAGTTAAACTGGAACATTTGTTTAAGGATGGAGGGAGTGTGTTATAGGCTTAGATTTTTTGTCCTATATTATAATTTGTACGACGCTTATAATRAAGCCCGACCTGAGGTGGGGCGAGTGGGTACACTCAAAGCTTATTTTCGAGCTTCACTTTTCAAATTAAAAATTAAAAACCCTAAGTGAAATAAAAGCAATATCAGTGTATCAACGAGTTAAGTGCATTCACGAGTACTAAACTTTCATTACGGTTGCATTTTTTTAACACAAAAAAGAGAGTTTTCAATTGAGTTAACATAAGTTACTTCTTACCAAAGTTGAGTACCTTAATTAGTTTGCACTTAACTTGTATAATATGTCATTAAGATAGTAGTAAACTATAAGATAAGTCATTATCAAGGATAACACTACACTACAAGATAGGTAGTTTGTTATACAAAATAATCTAATGAAGATATATTCGTGATATTTACAAAGTATAATTTTTTTTTTGACAAGTAAAAAGTATACTTATTGTATCTATCTATGTTATATTATAAAGAAAAAAATCCAAATTTGGTCGATAACTTCTGTACGGACCTTTTTGTCCTCAAAGATAGTATTAAATGATAAAATATACATTAGATAAAAATAATTAAACAATAATAAATAAAGAAAACAAGCAACAAAAACTATCCTATCCAAAAAAAACATATTTAAATAATATTGAAAGATACAAACTTAAAAAAATAAAACAAAACACAAAAAGATTAAAAATATCTATCTTATCTAAATAAAAAAAAATAACATTAAAATTACAATATAATTATATGCATATCAGCATATATATATTTCAATTCATTCATCATAATTATATTCATCCATCCAATAGTTTAGTTGTTATTCTTTTCAACATTAAATTTCTTTTAATATCAATTATTTTCGATTTCATATATGTTGTGTATTATACCCCATTTATGCATCTACATCCACATTCTCAAAAACGAAATGTTAAAGCAAGTGTTTGTAACAAAAATCATAACAAAAGATTTGGAAACTGATTTTAATTGATACTACGGTAAAWTAGTAATCATTGTTTTTCATTAAATACTCACATACTGCAGTATCTATTATGTTGTGTATGAAATAATTTTGAATATTTATTTTATTTATTGTTGTTTTCTTTAGCATCTATTATATATGAAACTATTTTAATTTAATTATTTCTCATATTTTTTAAGGATAAGTTGTTAAATGTATAAGTTTATTTATTTCTCAAGTTTTTTTAAGCAAGTAGCCTACTTAAAACTCGCATCTAATGTTGGGAAGAAAACCAAAACAAAATCTCTATCAATTTCATCTAAAAAAATCATATAAAAAGATAAAAATAATAAAATAATTGACTATTTTAAAAGGCTAATGTAGACACCTAAAAATGTCTCTCCCCAAATTCAATAGATGATGAGAAAAAGTACGATATATCGAAATAGATTTGATTTCGGAAGTTGCGACAAAATCTATAAACCACACCCATTTTCACAAGTTGAGATAAAGTTGAATTTGAAACCATATGTTGAGAGCTCAATAATTGACGGAAAATATTTATTTTAATTATTTTCTATTTTTAGGGCATTTTTCTTAGTAAAAATTATTTTTTTCGAACTATTTATAAATGTCTTTTCTAAGATTTTTCATTTTCATCTTATTCCTCTAATTTTTCCAATTTCGCCAATATTTTTTAAATAATTTTTTGATTTTTCTATGATTTTTACAATTTTGCGAAATTATTTTCAAAAATAAATAAATTCGAAAATTCATAGATAAATGCAGCAAATTAATCTTGTCCACTAAAGTTTTTCCAAAAGTGAATAAAGGTTAATTGGATAGTAMATTAGATGCAAAAACACGGATATTAATTCTCGAATGAAAAGATGGATAAATAAGAAATTAAGCACAGATCGTTGACGTGACAGCCCACGTCAGCCACAACTGTATATACGATCCTAATGACCGTATATACGGTTGTGATGACTGGGGACCTTATATACAGTTGTGATGACCGTATATATCCGTATACTGGATCTCGTATTATATCTATCTTTTCCCAAAACGCCTATAAATACATGCTCTCGGTGCTTAAGCGAACATCAAAGAAAATCATTATACGAATTGCAATTCAAAGCACTCCAAAATCTCTCTCAGATCACAAATCACTCACACAAATCACTCACAAAATCCAAGGTTCACAAAATCTCTCTCACAAATCAATCTCACATGTATTTTGACATTGTTTATGCATAAGACACTTTTTTATTGCTTAAACAAGACCGGAAATTGTTGAATCACATTAAATTAAGATTAAACATGGACAAACGGACTTTAAYCACCTTATTAATTTGATTAATTTGAAGTGATCACAACAATTAGGCTAGGTAGTGATGTTTTCATAATAGTAACTCACTCTTTTAATATATAGTGAAGGCTAGAGCGCTTCCTAAGGATGAAATTGCTAATTTGTTGTGTATTCAATGGATTTGATCGAATGGAATTACAATGAGACCGAGTAAAGGCCGCTACATGCAGGCGGATTGGGTCAAAGATTCTTTCTGTACGATGTCCCCGAACCCACGAACTGGTTACCAGATCAAACAGTGGGGCCATTGACTTGACACTAATGTTTTGGGCGTCTGTGATTAACCTGTATAGGCACGGTGGTGATTCCCCCACTCGACAACACTACCCCAATGCACTCACATGCGGGATRCGTGGCTCAAGCCCACGAACGAAATCAACGTAGGACGTAAGTTTGATGAGGGCRCATGCCTACAGCTATGCATGCATCTACGCATCTGCGTGCATTTCTTACCATATCATCAATAATGGCATATAATGAAACAATTTGGAAAAAATCGATACATATGTACAACTGAATTAAAAAAACATTTTCCACATAATTCATACAAAAATTATATAAAGAAATAAATTTTCAATATAAACCAACAATTGATCAATTATCAAAACAAAACCCTAAACCCTAAACCCTAAAAAATTTATAATCACATTGTTTTGATTGATCCATCAACATATTATTTTCAATTTTCACATATTGTAAACAAATTCATATTAAAATAATGTAATCTTCAACATACATCAAGACCAAAATTGCACAAAGAAATACATTGAGTCAAAGTTTTAAATAGATGCATGAATGCTTAAATAGATTTTGGGATGATTGTAATGAATAAATTTCTTAATTGATTAAGTGCATGTACTTATTATTTAAAAAGTGTATCATTATTTTATTTTTWWAAAAAAATCTATTTTTGGTTAGGTCATGGGTCCTAGAGGCTAGGGGCCCATATTTAATTTTAAAGTTCGCCCCACCGGTCCTCAAGCTACCGAGGAAGGACCCGACCTGCTTGTAATTCATTTGACATGAAAAAAGTATAATACTCCATCAATTAACTAAAAAAATAAAAATGGTAATAATGTACTAATAGACTACATGATTATATTGATTTTTTATATTACATTAGAGTTTTTCTCATTGGTAGCCTCCTGTTTTTGCACTTTTTCATTGGTAGCCACGTATTTTTTTATTATCAAAAATAGCCACCAATTTACATGAGTAATTGAATAATAACCATTTAACTCTAATTCTCACTTAAAAACTAGTTGAATTTACTAATATACCTGTAGGACGTGGGCCGCGCCCTCGCGTATAGCGGGCGCGCGGCTTGGTACTACATCGAGGTGCTTTGCGTGGGCTTGAGCCACGAAACCCGCACGTGAGTCGTTGGGTAGTGTTGTCGAGTAAGGGAGTCGCCACCGTGCCTTACAGGTTATTCACGGACGCCCGAAACGTTGGTGCCAAATTAATGGCCCACGTCCAATCCAATAACCAGTCGTGGGTTGGGGACATGGTACGAATCGGATCTGTAACCCAATTCGCCCGCATGTAGCGGCTCTACTCGGTCTCATTGCAATTCCATTCATCACGGTTATTGAATGCACATAACTTACATTTTTAGCACCTTAGAAGCGTACTAACCCTAAAGATTTACTACGAAAGTGGTTTCTATTATGCACAAGAGACTACCTAACCTAGAAATTGTGACCACTTTGCGTTAATCAAATTAAACGGTGCCTAAAAACCGGTTGTCCATAATTATCTGACTTTAATGTGATTCACATAATTTCCGGTCTTTATTTAGTAAAATATATACAAATGATACAACAATGACAATGCGAAGTATATGAACTTCAAAATATATATACAAACTAATCTTACCTGAATCTGCAAACAAAACAAAGGTTAGTTCGTAATAAAAACGAGCGAAACGAATCTTCCGCCTTGAATCGCTATACAAAGACAAACAAGACAAATGTTAGTTTATAATAAAAACGAGCGAAACGAATCTTCCGCCTTGATCGCCTATACAAGGATAAGAAATCGTTAGTATTGACAAGTGATAATAATAATGAAATGAAATAAAAAGAACGAATACAAAAACAATGAAAACATTGGAAACGTTAATAAAATCTTACATATTTACATGGATCAATTAATAGTGAGTTTCTACATGTTTGTTAATTAGATCGAAACTCGTAATAGTTATTAATTAGATTGAAAAGGAGTATGTTTAATGGCGAGTAATCTCAGAAATAAACCTTGTTTATTGCTTGTTGAATCGAAACAAGAATCGATGCTTTGAACTCAAGAACGAATGTGTTTGGAGTGTTTGAGAGAGAGGAGAGAGAGAGAGAGAGAGAATGGACGTGTGTATGTAAATCGTGTGTGTTCGGAATGAGCAAGGCAGGCCGTATTTATTAGGCACGGGGGAAAAAACGAGGGAGAAAACCCTGCGTATATACGCAGGAGAGCTGCGTATATACGCAGGTGGCCTGCATATATACGCTGGTCTGCGATATACGCAGGTAGCCTGCGTATATACGCAGAGGGGCTGCGTATATACGCAGGCCTCTGCGTATATATTTTTTCCAAAACTCGAAATATTTTGATTTCCTCCGATTTTATTTCGTGATTTGCCTTGATTCGACACACCTAGACACCCTTGCTCTCCAAGCAAGGAGTTCTAGAGTGTTCTAGAAGGTTCCACGTATTTCCGGAGTATTTTTGTGTATTTTGTATTTTTTTGGTATTTTCTGCGTAAAAACTTATAAAAATCATAGAAAAAAAGAAAAATCAGAAAAATAATCTAAAAATACTAGTGAGCTCAGAAAAATGTGAAGAGTGTGATGAAAAGTGGAAATTATGGAGATCACCAATATAAATTATTTTAAAAATCCTAAAAATAGAAAAGAAAACCTAAAAATAGAAAAATAATTAAAATAAATAAAAGAAAATGTTTTTGCCGCCTTTTTTATTTGTCTTTGCTCAATAGTTCCGAGTATGACCTCACGTATTTCCAACTTTTATGAGTTCAAAGCATCTTTTCTAAGTCGAAACAATCGCGAGACGCGGTATGTTTCATCACTGTTACTCTTTGGGGAGACATTTTTAGGTGTCTACAATACCCTTATAAAAAAACTTTAAGAAAATAAATTAAACTTAAAAAAGTGTTAAAAATTTTTTAAGGATTGTTTTGAAAGCATGGCAACAGCAGAGCAGGAGAGGTGGCTACAGTGGTAGCGCATTTGGATAGGCAACACCATTCTACAACAGACCACATCATTAACTCCCTTTCTCACGCGCACTCCTTGATTTGTCGTTTCACTATAAAAATAATACTTAAATACTAACTGTATAGGGGATCGCCTCAGGAGTCAGCTTCCCTTCTTGGTCACCTTACTCACCAAGTCAAGATCCAGAAAGAAGGGAAGCTAGCCCCTCGTACTAAAAAAAGGGGAGGACTTGGATTGTGATAGATGCAATTTATCAAGTCTTAATTGAAGGCTTGGCACTTCGCGGTCTCACCTCTTACCTATGAGGGTATAGTTGGGCAGGTAGGGTCGAACCACTCAGGAAAGACAAAATAAAGTCACAATTTGAACCAAGTTCACTAGTACTAACAATCAAAAGTTTGAGTTTTTGTTTATCTAATTGGAACACAATAGAAAGAAGTGAACGAAATTCAATAATTAAAAACCTAGGGCTAGTAGGATTCACTATGCATCGATCATGATTCAAGAATAACAATTGGGATAGGAATGAATTTAGGCAAAGGAAGATGTTGCTCTCGAAAAAAATTCCACAATTAAACAATAAAACAACCTATCGCAATTTTGGCTTAATTGTTKAAAGATAGAAATCCTTCACTCGATCAAACTCGCAGCTCTCGCTTATAGAATTGAGCAAATTATACTTGCAAATTGGCCAAATATGAAATCCATCCAAAACCCAACAAAAGAATTGCCAAAATAAACCAATTTTAAATCTTAAAATCAAACAAGAATCACGACCTTTGTATAGTTTCACCAAGCCCTAGAAGTAAACTACTCAATATGCATTTTGTAATTGACAAGAAACTCAACAATGGAATTCATGGAGAAACTCAAGTTCAAGAAGAATGGAAAAACAAGCATAAAAAGATAAATAACAATAAAAAAGAACAAGAAAAGGAATTGGAACTAATACTGATTAAAAATTAAAATGAACAAGTATTGATTTCGCAATCCCCAAAGAAAAATGTATACGAACCCTAATCCTAATACAAGAGCTTGAAGAATAATGAAAAACCGTCCCTCATAATCCCCCATCCAAACCAATAGAACCTTCCACTAAAAAGACAAGGAAAACGAAGAGTCGAGCCAAAAATCAACCGYAKCCGGCTAATACAAGAGCTAAATTTGTGTGTTTTCATCTTACTTTTCCCATAGTTTCAACCTTTTAGAGCTATTATGCTTTATATTTTGTTATTGCTCTTCTCAGGTGTGTTTTGCTTTGTTCGTTTTTGTAGGTTTTAGGTGCTTTTGCTAGGATTATTGGAGATGCATGTAGAGCTAATCGGATGTTGATCAAAGAATGGATGATTTAYGACGCTTATATTGTCGAAAAAGCTAAAAAAAACTCCTCATGAAGCTCTCCCGCAACCTYGTTCTGGAWATCACCTAGTTTGCCACAACCTAGTTGCAACCACTTGATTTTTCAAGTGTTTTGAAGTACATGGCAGCCCACTCTGCACCCTCGTTGCGGCCTAATGTCACCTGCCGCACCGTGGTTACGGCCCCTTCTTTGATGTTGAAAACTCTTCATATTCGTAGCATGCTAAATTAGTTATTAGACTAGGGCATTTTATATCATTCTCTTTACATTACACTCAATATCAGCTTTTTTTTTAGAAGAAAGCTTTCTCTGTTCCTTTGTTTGAGCACACAACTTCCAACTTTGGTACTTTTCAACATTGTTTTTGGCATTTCATCAATTCAAGTATTGTTCTTCATACTCTATTCTCTTTTTATTTTTGTAATTAATCATGATGCTTATTCTTTCAATATTTAGTCTTGTTTATCAATAGTTCTATGTGTAGTAGTTTCCCCAAATTCTAGGTTAGGATATGAACCTAATATGGATTAACTTGCAATTGATATTCCCAATTTCCTACGTGATTTAATTACAATTCTTGTCAATTTAAGAGTTGGTTTTTTAATCATTCTTATGATTTATAATAATAGTAGTGAATGTGATAAGTTTGCAACGGAAAGTTGATCTTAATTGATTTCTTGAACTCCAAATTGAGAAAGAAGAACCAATCACGAACAGCTAGATTGGTGAAATTTTTAGGATTTTAGGAGTCTATGCTTAAAATCTTAGAATGCTGACTCCATGAAAATATGGTAGGATTGTTTTGCTATGAAGCTATTGATTGATTCGATCGAAACAGAAATCATTGGTATTATTGAAGAGCGCTTCCATCCTATGATTGTGATGAATTGAACAAGGGAAGGGGACATTGCTTGTTGGATTAATTCATATTAGGGGAATTTTCTTAAACCTATATTGCGTTTAATTCTCTGATATTCCAAAATTGTTTGAAATTGTTTAGTGTTTACATTAGTTATACATCAATCTGTCTCTTATTTTGATACGCATTGCTTAGCTCCACTAAAGCCAAAATGAGCCTTTTTAAAGCGTATTGAAAATGCTTATTAAAAGCGTTTCCATAGGCCCTTTTTTATAATGGGGGCGCTGGGAAAGAAATTAAAGCGCTTTCCCATAACGCCGCTTTCATTAATAATATACCTGCTCCATCTAAAGGATTAGAAACGGTTTCTATAAGCGCCTCTAGATGTGTAACTTTTGCCGCCAAAATTTTGAGATTTCTGCTAGTATTAAAAAGCGTTTTCTTCTAGAAACGCTTTAAATTGGTTAGTTTGAAATTTACAAAAAGGTATTATATATATATATATCATATATATAAAATAGTTTTTATAAAAAAATTGCAAATTTACAATCCGATTACTTAAGAAGTATTTACTTTCTTAATATTACCAAAAGTCTATACATAGAATTCAAAATTCTGGATTAAATTCAATTTGTACAAATTTAAAATGAAATCTATACAAAAAAAATTAATTCAATCTATAGAAAATTCAACATGTAAAAAAACCAAGAAAAAATAAAAAATAACCAAGCAATTTGAGGAACTTGAATTCAATCGTTGCTGCCTGCATCCACTTGATGAAAACGGAGGCCAAAAGCCGTTGCCCTCGCCCAGGTTTGCTGTTGGTCCGAGCTTAAACCACTCACAGTCAAAACAAACAAGAATATGAGAAAATAGAAAAAACAAAAATGAAACATATAGAATTAAAGAAAAAATTCAGATCGAAACTAATTTAAAAAATCAGAAAAATCTAAAGTAAAAAAAATTTTGAAACCCAGATTCTACAACAAATTTTAAAAATTGAAAAAAATAGTTTTAAAATTAGAAAAATCGAAATCGAAAAAATAATTTTTAAAATTTGAAAAAATTTTTGAAAACAAATTTTAAAAAAAATCACGAAAAAACCCAAAAAAATTCTTAAAAAAAAAAATCAGAAAAATCGAAATAGAAAAAAATTGTAAATCGAAAGGAAAAAAAAATTGAAAGCCAAGAAATGAAAAACAAACGGAAAACTGATTAAAAATGAAAACCTGATCTAAGAATTAAAAACGAAAAAAATAGGAGGAACTGACATGGCTGCAGCAAGGGGAGGCTCGTCGATGGTATGTGGTGTGAGGAGGGTGGAGAGGAGCGCGGCGCAGAGCACAGCGGCCCGAACGGCGCCGGGAAAGGGCGGGGAGAATGCGACGACGAACAACCCAAAATTTCAGTAAAGAAAAAAATCAGTTCTGAATTTGAAATAAAAAAACCCCTAAATTGGGAACACAAAAAAAAACACAACCTCATACTGAGTCGGTGGTGACGACGTGAGACGCGGCATGTTGACGCGACTGCTGACGCCGAGGTGGGTTGAACGGGGAGGAGAGTGAACGGTGATGAGGAGAAACCTTGAGAGTTGAGAGGAATCAATGAGGATACAGAGAGGCAAACTTGTGGGTTGAGAGAGGAGAGTATTAGTTATGGTAATGGAAAAAAAATTAAGAGAAACACCGACCATGTGAGTAATGAACGGGTATGCTTTTTTTCTTTTATTTCCTTAAAACAATTTCAAAGATATTATGTTTAATTGTAAATTCAAAGATATTAATTAAAGGATTTTTGAATATGAACGCTTATACTTCGTAATTGAATTAAAAATTCTATTTAAAGCCCTTTATTAAAAGCGTTTCTGWGAGGCYCTTTCTTTTTGTGTATAATAAAAGCGTTTATTTTAAAACCGCTTTTAATACTACTGAAATTATAGCGTTTCTTTAAGAAACGCTTTGGAATCAAACTATTTAAAGCGTTTTATAAAAACGCTTTCATTTAAAGCTTTAAAAAGCTAAATTTGGCGTAGTGGCTCTAATTGAAGTCAATACAACCACTTTGAACCAATTAGTATCTTGGGATTCAACCCTTACTTTCCCGACTAAATAGTTAGGAGGAAAAGTCYGGTTATTTTTGTTAGGTGCGCGATACGCCTATCAAATTTTGGCGCCGTTGCCGGGGACTAACGGTGTTTAAATTAGTTGTCTATTGATCTATTTTTGCTAAGCTTTTGATTTAGCTAAATTTCTTTGGTTATATCCTTTGTCATTTGATCTTTTGTTTCTAGTTTTTCTTGTTGCATGCAAACTCGATGAACAGGTCAACAGAATTGATTCCTATAGACCTTGAAATCGAAGCTATTACACGTAGGCAAGGAGGTAGAAGAAGGAGGAGAAATCATATAACACAGGAAACAATGGCCAAGGAACGTGCTAAGTCACTTTAGGAGTATGGTGTACTAGACACTACAACTGGTGCACTATCTAGCATTGTTAGACCAACTGTCAATGCTGCAAACTTTGAACTCAAGCCTCAATTCATCCACTACATCTCCAATGATTCATTTGCAGGGCTAGCCAACGAATGCCATGTAAGCCATATTGTTAGTTTCTTGGAGAAATATGATATTGTGAAAATCAACAATATGAGTGAGGATGCTATTCAACTACGCCTTTTTCCATTCTCTCTTCGAGATAGAGCAAGGGAGTGGTTATGAGATGAAGGCGTTGGAACTTTTGATACTTGGGACAAACTGCGAAGTTAAGGAATGAGCTAGGAACCTTTCAACAATTTGATGACGAGTCATTGTATGAAGCATGGAGAAGGTTWCTACACTTGCAAAGGTACTGCCCTCATCACGGGATCCCCGAATGGATGTTGATCCAAACTTTCTATAATGGTTTGACACATGAGTTRCGTATCTATATTGATGTTGCTTTAGGTGGTTCCCTCATGACTAAGAATCTAACGAAAGCAAGGGAGTTGCTTGAAAAGATGGCGGCCAATGACAACTATCATCCGAATGGCCGAAATAGTTCAAAGAAGGGAGGTAAATATGATGTTGATGCATTAACCTCCTTGGCGAGTACTATGCAGGCGCTCTCTCAGAAGTTTGATCAATTCCAAGTTGGAACCTCTATGGCAGTCACATGTCAAATGTGTGGAGTACAAGGTCATGCTGCTAATCAATGTCAAGTCAATAATGATGGGATGTCTATTGAGCAGGCTACTTCTCTCTATAATTCCAATTTAAGGCGGTCGTTTGATCCTTATTCTAACACATATAAAAAGGGGTGGAAGCATAATCTTGCATTCTCATACAAGAACACTCAAGCACAACTCAATCCACCTCCACCTCGCAATAATTTCAATCAACCGCCAGGTTTCCAAGCTAGAGCGTCATTCAATCAACCATCCCAAAATGTCAATCTATAACCTCKTCCAATCCAACAAAAGAACAACATGGAGGTTATGATGGAAAACTTTCTTAGTCAACAAGCAAAACTACTCCAAGAAGAGAAGGCTAAACAGAAACTCTTGAAAAGTCAAGTAAGTCAACTTGCTCAAKAAGTGGGTCAATCTTCAAGGCCAACGGGCCAATTTCTAGGCAATACTGAGCAACCACCCAAGGGCCAAATTAATGCGGTGACTTTGAGGAGTGGAAAAGAGTTACAAGATCCTCCCATTAAGGAGCCACCAAACAAGCAAGTGAATGAAGCAGTTGAAATTGAAAAGGTGGTAGAGAATGAGGTTAAAAAAGAAGAGAAAAAAGAACCCACTCCTACTCCCATTGAGCCATATATGCCACCAGTTC
>SNQN01000402.1:26067-62362 GCA_008642245.1 Bassia scoparia | reverse complement strand
TGCTTTGTGGCATTTGATCTTTTGACCATGTGAGGTGAGWCTTGATTTCTAGAGCCCCTWAGCACTTCAAAGTCATAAACATAGTTGAGGGTCTAGCATATGTCGTTATTGAGCAATTTGCATACTCATGGTTTTCCGAGGTTTTGCTAGAACCGATTTAGAGGATAATCAAGGCATTCATTTGGGGGAAGTTTGGAAATACAAAAATTTATTATTTCATTCACCTATTTTGTCTTTTTTTCAATAAAATTGGTTTTTTTTAGGTTTTCATTAACATTTGCAACCCATTTGAGCTTCCACTTCTTGTTAACCTACTCTATGAGCCTTAGCCAAATTTTGTTTGATTCACCCTTAGTGTCAAGTGAAATGGAGTTATGATTGTAAAGTTGTTAAGTTTCAATGTTAATAAGTGGTTGAGTTTTGCTTAGTGCATTTGTTTGGAGCTTAAACCCCCTGTATATATAAGTTCAAAAATGAAAAAATGAAAAAAAAAACAAAAAAAAAAATTCCCAAAAAGTTAGTGTTCAAGGTAGAAAAGCAAGAAGGGGTTTGTATATAGTTGGTTTTGGCTCCTTAATTATTTGTATGTACTGATTGAGTTTGGGGGAAGCAATTTTCCCTTGGTTTGGTTTGACTTGGCTCTTGTTTTGTAAAGTTTCACTTGACTAGGTAGAGCACCACGGTCAAATTTCTTTTCCTACCCGTCTTAAGCCTAACGTTACAACCCATAAGTCCTTCTAACTCTAGATGGTTGAGTTGTATAATGGAGGAAGCCATGAGTATTTTTCTTGAGACATGTGTTAGAATTGCTTGATTACACTCACTTTGATTATCTTTGAGCTCTCCTATTTCGAGCTATGAGACGCCACATTGTCTTGTGCCTTAGGTTGGGGAGGGATGTCTTGGTAAGGAGTGAGGGATGTTTAGTCATGATTGATTGGGCCCTCAAACGCTCAATTTTGATCACTCTTTCGGGGGTGAGTTAGCTTGCTTACTTCCTTGGGCATGTCGGTTGAGTGCACACTAGCGTCCCTATAATCTCTATCTTGGTCCTTGGTTGAGAAATGAGGATTTTTGAAAACCTTTGCATTGATTGGATTTAGAGTTGTGGGTTAATCTCTTTGGAAACCCTGACGAGAGTACACTCGTCCTCCTAATCTCATCCTAAGCGATTAGGAGGTTTAAATGGCTTGTCATTTACGCTAAAAGTGACCGTGATTCCTACGATAGTGAGTATAGGTTTTATCGCTTTTTCGATTAGTTTTTCTTATTTTGCTTTCTATTCTTGGGGACGAGCAAAGGTTAAGTGTGGGGGAATTTGATATAACCATTTTATACTCATATTTCTATGCTAAATTTGTGTGTTTTCATCTTACTTTTCCCATAGTTTCAACCTTTTAGAGCTATTATGCTTTACATTTTGTTATTGCTCTTCTCGGGTGTATTTTTCTTTGTTTTGGTAGATTTTAGGAGCTTTTGCTAGGATTATTGGAGATGCATGTAGAGCTAACCGGATGTTGATCAAAGAATGGGTGATTTGAGACGCTTATATTGGCGAAAAAGCTCCAAAAGAATTGCTCATGAAGCTCTCCCGCAACCTGGTTGTGGAAATCACCTAGTTTGCCACAACCTAGTTGCGACCACTTGATTTTTGAAGTGTTTTGAAGTACATGGCAGCCCACTCCGCACCCTCTTTGCAGCCTAATGTCACGTGWTGTACCCTGGTAGCGACCCCTTCTTTGATGTAGAAAGCTCTTCATATTCCTAGCATCTAAATAGGTTTTTAGATAGGGGTTTTATTCTATTCTTTTACATACACTTCAATATCAGTTTTGTTTTTAGAAGAAGCTTTCTCTSTTCTTGTTTTGAGCACACAACTCCCAACTTTGATACTTTCAACATTGTTTTGGCAATTTCATCAATTCAAGTATTTTTGTTCATCTCTTTCTCTTTTATTATTGTTTATCATGCTATTCATTTTTCAATTAGTGTTTTTGTTATTCATTAGTTATGTGGAGTGTTTTCCCGTCTTCAAAATTCTAAAAAGGGTTAGGAGGAACGTTGCCATAAATATCGGGTATGGCAATAATTGAAATTGCATTCGTTTTAATTGGACTATAATTTCAAATTCTTGTCAATTTATGAGTTGGTTTTTCATGCTTTGATTTTAGAAATAATATTGGATTGACGGATTGGTTTGGGCATTATTATAAACCGAAGTTGCCTCTTATGATTTTTGAATCTAATGAAGATATTAAGAAAACAACGATGTATGAATTTTGGTGGAATTTTTTAGTATTTTTAGGATGCTATGCTAAAACTTAGGAATGCTTGACTCCATGAGAATAGGTAGGATGCTTGTTTAAATGGAAGTTTTGATTGAATCGAAAGAAATATTAGTATTTGATAGGTGCATTCATCTATGAATCTGTGATTTATTGAGATCAAGGGAAGGGAATTGTTGTTGAGAAGTTAATTCAAAATAATTAAGTGGGATATAAACTGAATTGTTTTAATTCTGATTATTTAATTAGTTATTTGAATTGTATTTATGTTGTTTAGGTTTACCTATGTATGCGTAATCTTCTCCTTATTTTGATTGAGATAGTTGTGGTACTTTAATGGAAGTCATACAAACACGCCACTTGACAATTAAGTCTCTTCTTAGTGATTTCGAGTTACCTTACTTGCCTTAGAAGGCCCCCTTAGAAGGGTAGAACTACATAGTTGGGAGGAAAGTAGGTATTTTTTGTTAGGTTGGCGCGAGGTCCGTGATTGCTTTGATAATCAATAGTGGTAAAGTTGAGTCTATTGTTGCTAACCTGCTGCGTGTAGGCTGATGCTTTAGGAGATGGTGGGGCTTCTTTGAGAGCTAGGGGCTCTTGCTTGATGAGAGCTTTAACCTATAAAGTTTGACCGGCCATGGTACTATGGTGACATGTGCTTGAACTATGGGTTTTGACCGTCTTAGTTCAATGATGTTTGTCGGTGGGGTACTAGTGCGATAACCAAAGTGGTGGTTGCCATGACCTCCTTATTTCCTAATGGCTATAGCTTCTTTGTGTGCATTAGTGATGTGGGGCGATATAGACTCTGAAAAACAGGTACTTCATAGTTTTTTTTGGGTAGTGCAAAATTGTGCGGTTTGTTGATTACTTGAAATAAGGTGAAACAATTTGTTTCTTGTCTGGTGTTCATTCTATATTTTTCTTCTGTTTTTACAATTTGGTGTTTTCCTTAATTCGTAGTGTTGTTGTACCACTAGACGGATTGTGATCTCTGGAATCCTTTATTCTTTGATGTGGGCATTTTTGTTCTTTTCTGATCAAATTGATGCATTTGTTCTATTTCTCAAAGTTAGACTTCCTCCTTCTTTTGCTCTATTATGTTATGCACATTAAGAGGAGGCTTTGGAGGGACCTGTTGTGGCATGATTTTCAATCTTGTTCCAAGAGTTTCCGCTGGTCATTACTTACTTTTTGGAGACACTAAATTGTGTTATGTCCATATAATGGAGGATTGGTTCCACTGTAGGGATTTAGGAATGCTGTTATTAGGGAATAATTGTATGTCTGCTTGTCGTTTGCAGGATGTTGCTTCTGTGGTACATTTACACTTGGAGTAAAACTAGAGGGGTTGGTAGAAGTTTCTTCTAAGATTAATGCGAGTAATGGTAATGTTTATGGATTGATGCTTATTCTAATACTATACTACTACTATCTTTATGAAGAAGTGTTTTCTGAATTGTCCTATGTTATTACGATGTGGTGATACTATAGGAGGCTAAGAACCTTTTATGTTCTTTAGAATGTGGCATCTCAATTGTCTTTTCGTGAGAAAGTTGATATTGGTGGATTTTTTCCTTGGGAATAGTATGTTTCAATTGGTGTCCACATTCGGATTGTTAAACATGGACTCAAGGAACTATGAATAAACTAGGATATTAATAATTGAGGTTAATGTTAATATGGGTTGGGACAATTTGATGGAGTCTCAYCAGAGGGTTCATTTAAATCCTACTGACCCGACTCTCATTGATGCAGAGAAAATGGCTACAAAGGACTATTATTCTACTTTTGATAACCACTACCTTTTCCTTAAACAGAAGGCTAAGGCTCGATGGGATTAAGGAAGATGATTCAAATTCTGCCATCTTTTACAGGATGATAAAGCAGCGAAGGTTGCAGAATACTGTTCATGCCATTCACTCTATGGATGGTACACTTCACACATCTCCTGCTAGTATTGGGGATGCTTTCCTTGGCTACTACAAGGACCTTTTAGGCTCTTGTTTTTTGGATAGGTTGGTTGTCGATCCGGATATTGTTTCTTGTGGGCCGCTTCTCTCACAAGCTCATAAGGATTTGCTARCTGCTCCATTTACTGATGTTGAGATTAAGTGTGCCATGTTCTCTATTTGTGMGGACAAGGCACCAGGTCCAGATAGTTTTGGTGCCCATTTCTTTCGGGATAATTGGGATATTGTTGGTGCTCATGTGACTCAAGCTATTCGGGATTGTTTAAGGTCTAGGAAGGTTCTAAAGGAAAACAATGCCACTTTTGTAACGTTGATACCTAAAGTTTCTTACCCCAAGGATGTTTCTGAATTTCGGCCTATTTCTTGTTGCAATACGGTCTACAAGTGCCTTTATAAGGTCCTGTGCAATAGATTGAGAGCTATTTTACCAGAGCTTATTGCGGAAAATCAAGGGGCTTTTGTTCATGGCAGGCTCATTTTGCATAACATTATGGTTTGTCAGGATTTGGTGAGACACTATGGTCGATCTTCCGTGAATCCTAGTTGCTTGATGAAGATTGACATGTAGAAGGCCTATGATATTGTTGATTGGCGGTTCCTAGAGGATTTTATGAGTTGTTTGGGTTTTTCCTGAGCACTTCCTGGGCCTGGTTATGCAATGTGTGACAACGCCAAAGTTTTCTCTTGTCATTAATGGTAGTCCTTATGGGTTCTTTTCCTCGGGTAGGGGATTGCGACAAGGGGATCCTATCTCTCCCCTCCTCTTTCTACTGGTAATGGAATACTTGTCCCGGACTATAGGCCATATGATGCAACATGTATCCTTCCAGTTCCATCCTAGGTGCAGACTTTCAAAGCTCACACATATGTGTTTTGCGGACGATCTGGTTCTTTGCTGTAAAGGGGAGGTGAACTCAATCAAAGCCTTGTTAGCCGCTTTCATTGTTTTCTCTAATACTARTAGTCTCAAGGCTAATATTCCTAAGTCAGAAATTGTTTGRAAAGGCATGAATGCCTTGGATGTTCAAGAGGTGCAAGCTTGTTCTGGCTTCTCCTTGGGGTAGATTCCTTTTAGGTACCTGGGAGTCTCGATTTGTTCTAAGAAAATTGCTGTTAAGGATTGTGATGTCTTTGTTGATAAGATGATTGCACAGATTAGACTCTGGAGTTCGCGAAATTTGTCCTTCATTGATTGAATGCAACTCATCAACTCGGTGCTCATGAGTATTCATCTGTARTGGGTGCAGGTTTTCATTCTTCCTGCTTCRGTTTTGCATGATATTGTTAGAATKTGTCGATCTTTCTTATGGAGTGGCAAGTGTTTTTCTGATAAACCTGGTAATACTGGTTGGGATAGTGTGTGTAAACCCAAGAAGTTTGGGGGGCTCGGAATCAAGGATGCTTGCTTGTGGAACAAAGCAAACTTGGGAAGGCATGTTTAGGCGTTGGCTCATAAGAAGGAGAATTTGTGGGTGAAATGGATCCATTCAATGTACTTGAAGAGCAGGGATTGGTGGGGATATCATCCCCCAATGATTGTAGTTTGTACTAGAAAAAGATTTGTGAGGTCAAAAACTTATTTGTTCAGGCTGGTTTGCAGCATGATATTATGAGGATGTCAACGTATTCTATTTCTGTTGTTTATGCCAAGCTACAGGGTTGTGAGCGCAAGATATCATGGTGTAGTGTTATCTGGCAAAGGCTAAGCATTCCTAAACATCGATTTATTACCTGGTTAGCGATTCAGGGTCGCTTGAAAACAAAGGATAGGCTTGCTAAATTTGGGGCTTGTVGCTCTACTTCTTGCTTGCTTTGTAGGAATGGTGATGAGTCTCACGATCATCTGTTCTTTGCTTGTCCTGTCAGCATGATGATTTGGAAGACAATTCAGGATTGGTTGCAGATTAAGGTTCCAGGTTATTGTTTGCTACTTTGCACTAAGTAGTTTGGGCGGAGGAAACTTTCAAAYTTTCATATGCAGCTATTCAAGCTACTMTTTATAGTATATGGATTCTGCGGAACAAGGTCTTCCGGGATGATTCTGCTGTTGATTGTACTCAGATTGTTAATTTGACTAAGAGTCAGATTCTTTTGAGGATTAATAGTGTACTTCCTAGGAAAATTACTACGAGAGATGTGGAATGGTTTGCCACTTTGTATTAGTTTTTGAGTTGGTGAAGKCAACCTAGTTGATCTGACCTCTTTGCTCCTTAGGTTGTAATCTGTTTTGGTTCGTGCTAATAATACTTTTATTTACTGATCAAAAAGAATATTTTTTAAAAGAAAGGAAAAAAATATTTAATATTATTATATATAATGAGGCTTACCTTTTTTAAAAAAACAAAAAAATTGGGTTTGACAATTGTTTAAAAATATCCCGAAATGAAAAGTGAATCGACCAAAAAAAATAGGAGTGGTAAACAGGTTATATATCGCCAAACTACAAGTCTTCAAATCTTGCTTTGTCTAGCAGATTGCGATAGCTTATTTGACTAATAGATTATATTAACTATTTGTGTAAAACAAATTTATTAATATTAATTAATTGTTAGTTGTTTCACAATAAAAAGAACCAACAAGTTATAAACTTTTTTTTTTAAAAAAAGAAAARCTCATCATCCCAAAACTCTAATGGAAACCTCTAACTATCAAAGTACTCAAAATATGTTTTTGAACGGTCAAACCTTTCTTTCCTCACATGGTCACACCGTCACATGGAGTTACACCTAGAGATGCAAGTGGGGCGGGTCAAATAGGAGACCCGTCCCATCCCCACGGGGATGGTTCTCAGCTTGATGGGTGGCAATGCGGTGATGGGGATTAAAATTATACCCACCAAGGGGATGSGATGGTTTCTACACTATATCAGCCCCATCCCCATCCCTGCTTGTACAATACAAAATTAAACAATTTATATTTAAACATTAAAAACTATTTTTATAATCAATCAATATTAGAAAAATCCAAAAATTTAACTAACTTTTAAATGTTGTTTTTTTTACGTTAACCTTTTATTCAAGTAAATAAAATTTTAACTAGTGAAAAAAATGTTTTTAGGTGGACATGAGGCAGAGATTTAGTGGGGATGAATACCCAAGTGGATGGTAAGYCGAAGATGATTTTTTTTATATTGAATAGTGGAGCGGGAATGGAGATGAAATTTATACCCATAATGAGGATAGGGATGGGAACGAGGATGAAAAATTGAGGCGGGATGAGAATCGGAAAAGCAAAACCCGCSTGCCCTAGTTGCATCCCTGGTCAATAATCACACCCAAGACTTTTAATCGGGCAAGTCTGGCCCGATTACCAAAAATACTCGGCCCGGATGATATTCGATCGGGTCTACTGGTAACCTCTAAAGTCTAAACGGCTAAACCCCAACTCTTTTCGATTCCCGAACTTTAACCGAGTCTCATCAATGGCGTTTCGATCCATATTTGATGCTTCAGTGCTGCAAACTGAGTTCGAGAATGCAGGAATCAACCCCAACTTCATCCCCTTAATTTGGAAGTAATTATCTCATTATCTCACCTCTTTGGTTTGCTTGTTCTTATATTCCATGCCTTTTTTTAATTAATGTATGCTATGATGCAGGCATGTTGTTCAGAACCCAGATTGCAAATGGGATGAAATTACATCATTGCCATCAGCAGCATATCCCCTTCTCAAATCCAAGTTTGTGCCTTTGAGTTCTACCCTTGATTATGTTGCTCATTCCACTGATGCTGTCACCTCTAAACTTCTCATTAAGCTCCAGGTTTTTTTTTGCTTTTTTTTTCCCCATTTTGTTAATTTTGATCCTTCTTTTGTTGTACACAACTGTGTTTGTCGCCTGTTCTGTCGGTTAATGTTTAAATTATCAACAAGTAAGTTATTAAACAGTTTCATGTTGTTAAGAATTGATGTGTAAATTATAATTTCATGAAACATTACGATTTTTCATCTTTCACCCAATGAAAACAAACGATTTTTTTTTTATATATAATTCACAATTAATCGCAATACTGTGCCCAACGGGGCATATTGCCACTTCTCTCCACCGGACCACCGCAATAACCCTGTTGTGCATTTCAGATTTTTTTGCCTACTAGATTGGACAATTCTGTTTTGACAGAAAATYGGTCATGCACATCAAATGTTATTGACATGAATACTACWTAACATGAATTAAGAATTCTAGACATGAATAATACAAAATATCTCCATCATCAATAACCAAAAGGAAAAAGAAAATCGACTTCCTTCCTTTCTTCATCTTATAAAGCTCAGTTGTTTTGTGGTTTGAAACCAATGAAACCATTGAAGGAAGAAAATTTATTGCAAATTTGCAACTGAAACATTGAAGAAACAAATGCTATTGAAATTTCAGTCTTTGTCATTGTTACAAAATTTCGGGCTGTGTTCATAAATTTCCAATTGGTATAAGTTGACCCTTAATTGCTCTTCCCAAAAGTGCAATATTGAATATCCAGAGGGAATAATTGGTCCCCTAAATGTTTTGAGTTGGACAAAAATGGACTCCAACAGCTCAGTACTTTGCTATGCAGTGAGGGAGAGTGTGAGGCAGCTGTGTTGGAGAGGGAAAGATTTGCAATAAAAAAAACCTAGTAATGGCCGTAAGTGCTAGTAGATGGTGGTGGTGAAGTGAAGATGAAGAGAGAGGGTGGTGGTGGTGGTAGACGTAATGGTGTATTTGATGGAAAACATTATCCCAGTGGGAGTTTCTAAAGGTTTGGCAAGTAAAAGGTTGTAATCTAAAAAAGAAAATTTAAAAGGTAGTAATTTACAAAATGTGTCAAATAAGAAGGTGATAAAGTATAATTTTACCTAACGAAGATGAAAAATCAATCACATCACTTAGTTTTAAAAGGTGCACAAGGTCCTTGGAGCCTAGGTGCAAGGTGCGTGCCTAGTGTAGGCGAGACACTCTATATGGTTTAAAAGCTTCATAATTTATATGAAGATCATGTTGTACTTAAGAATGAGCATGTTAGCCATGTTTATAAATCAATGTTTTGCTGTCAAAGTTGATTTCTCCTTAAACAACGTGATGATAAAGTTAATTTTCCTTTTGTAATACACTAATGATGTAATGAATTTATTAGCAATTACTATTTGTGCTTTTGATGTATTTTAGCATTATCAAATGTGTATTCATCATTGTTTACACATATTAATGTTCTTGTTTTTTTTATTCTAGAGTGGGGCCCTTGTGGAAGCTGTGATAATGAGATATGATACCCGCTTAGGAAAGTATGCTGGCAAACCACGTCCTGGTGGTCCTAGGGCAACTCTATGCGTGTCATCTCAGGTAACCTATGAAATTATAGCTCATGTTCCATAATAGCTCATGTTCTTTGATTATTGTCTTCATTTGATGCTTGTTCTTGAGCTTTGATTTTGACTTGGTATCTATATTCTAACACTTTGGAGAATTATTTATGCACTTTAGAGAATGGAGGTTGTGTGTGTGTGTGCGTGTCCGTGTGGGTATTTTAAACTATGGCAGAAGAATATTTGATCATTCTAAACTCTGGTAAAAGAATATTGATTATTTTAAAGTTTTAAACTATGGTAAACAAATTCAACATCAATAGAATCTTAACCCAATTTTCTATGAAACCGATGTCATCCTTACAGCGAAGTTCTTTCAATTCTTGTGATTTTCTTTCTATATTTTTTCTTTCATTTATGACCAAGGCAAACTTGTGTTTCTTATTTTCCCTTTCATTTCTACGTGGTATAGTTTACATGCTTTGTTTCAGTATTTGGGAGGTTTCACTTGTGACTATTTGTTCAATCACTTCAATGTTTATACTGCAGGTTGGATGCAAAATGGGATGTAAATTTTGTGCAACTGGGAGCATGGGTTTCAAAAGTAATTTAACTGCAGGAGAGATAGTAGAACAATTGGTGCATGCCTCTCATATATCAAATATACGTAATGTTGTTTTCATGGTAATGTTTTCTGTATTTTCAGTTGCTATTTCTTGGAACACATACAGAAATAGCATAATAATATCACCTTGCTGTTAACTTGTCGAAAGTTTCGTGTGTAACTGCATGGCAGAATGCGGTTGACTACTTGACTCAGCAGGAACGAGTTGTCTTTCTTTTTGACTATTTCTTTCTTCTTAACTGCATAATGTTTCTTCTTTTTTAATATACTTACAGTACCCTTGTAGATATTGAGCAACTCTTCTGAAATGTTTCTTGAGACAATTGTTATATCGTTTTCCAATAGAAATCAGGAATCATTTTCTTCCATTTGTGTTTACACAGCTCTAATGCCAAGGATGAATGTTGTATTGTTCCCTGCAAAATATGAGATATCGTGCATTTACACTTAAGTTTAATCTTGATCAATCTAATATTATACTATTGAAAACTGTCAGCTCTCTTGAAATGTTGTACTGTACCATTTTTCTCTATCGTAGTCTAAACCTTAATATTAGCTGTTGCATTTAATGTTTTCTTTGATATACAGGGGATGGGGGAACCACTAAATAATTACAATGCATTGGTTGAAGCCATTCGTGTTATGATGAGATCTCCATTTCGACTATCGCCAAAGAAAATCACGGTGTCAACGGTATAACTTTCTATAAAGCTGAAAAGCCTGATTTATTTATTTATTTATTTATTTATTTTATTCTTGCATTGGATGTGTATAGATTTGCATAATGAATTACAAACTTTTTATTGTTGATGGGACAATATAGTGTTATAGACACCATTGTTATCAAAATCGCGATTCGGATTGTAGGATCGTACGATCTTACGATCCAAGTATACCTAACCGATCCAAATCGCTTGTAGAATCGGACCGAAAGTAGGATCGGTCAGAATCGCTCAGCATCGGTGTAGGATCGGTCAGGATAATCGTACAGAATCGGAGTAGGATTGGTCAGGATGATCCTACTCTTGTCTACTTTTATGATTTCCAAAGTTACTTGACTTATCTTAAAGCATTGAAACTAACTTTTATAAATGATTTATAAATGAAAAACATCTAACTTTCCTACTCTCTAACCTATATCACTCTTATCATGCCTTACACGGTGTCATTCCCTTTTTAATTAAACCTTCTACCTTCTCCTTTCCTTAACTTCAATTGGAGATTGTGTATTTTGCATTCATTTTACTTGAAAGACATGTAATTAATGAGTTTCTAATCATTGTCATTTACTTTTCATTGATTTTATAGGATTGTACGATCCTATGATCCGATTCTACCAATTCGATCCTACCCCTATGATCGATTCGAAGTAGAACCCCGATCCTAATAACTTTGATAGACACTATAGTGACCGGGTCATTATGCATGCGATTAGGGGTGAAAGTTTGGTATACGGTTTGGTTTATGGCCGAAACCGAAACCAAATCGTAAAAATTTGGTTTTGGAAATTTGAAACCAAAACCAAACCAAACCAAGCCAAACTAATTTGGTTTTTTATTTGAAACCAAACCAAACCATAATTTTCAACTAAATATAATAAATCGGTTTAAACCAAACCAAWCAAAACCGCATCTATTTCAATTTAAACCAAACCAAACCTAATCACAAGTTAAAGAGTAATAATGTTACCGACTTTGCATTACACTTTAAAAAAGTAATTACATCAAAGATAAATTGATAGCAGCAACGTAAGCATCAAAAGACAGCAATTGTAGCACTGCAGCAGCATCAAAAGACACCACCAATAGCCACCGACGATAGCAGCACTTCAACAGCAGCATAGAAACTCTCATTAATCAACAATGATTTGTTCTATATGATTGTCATCTCCAATTACCAAACTCCCCAAGTCTAACAATACAGAGGAAAAAAACACGTTAAAGAAATATATACAATTAATGAAAACTAAATAAGATACAAATAAACAATGATTGATATTTTATTACCTTCTGCAAGACGCTCAACTTCCTCTAAACATTCTTCAATATTCGGTAATGGAGCAGCACACAGCCAGTTTTGAGCACAAATAAGAGCTTCTCCGACACGTGGACTCAAGGAACTCCTAAATGGGTCTAGAAACCGACCACCAGTGTTAAACGCATTCTTAGAGGCCACTGTAGAGAGATTAGACAGCAAGCACATCCCGAGCCATACTCCCCATTGTAGGAAACCTCACACTATTGAACTTCCACCACCCTAAAATATCAAAATCTTCATTATCTTCCTCCGTATCCTCCTCCAAATATTTGTCTAACCCTATTTTTACATCTCCTTCTCTCTCGACCTTGTGTTTCTTATACTTACTTTTCAAAACCTCAATTTTCTTATGTTTGGGAGAAAACTGAGTTTCATCCCTACTTGATGACACTTCTTCCCTAAATACATCACCCATTGAATGTGCACCATACTCCTCATACAAAGCATTCAAAGCCTCCTTCAAGTTATTTGTCAAAGTAGTTGCAATTGCACAATCAGAAATTTCAGCTATCATCCACACAACATAATCAAGCTTATAACGAGGACCAAGGACAACAACCACAAAAATCAGCAAGTTTATTTTTGATAGAGGATTTTGATATCCCTTCTCAAAAACCCCAAGATGTAGTATAGTGGGGGATCGAACACGAGGAACTACGCAAATTGGTTGACTAACTTAGCTAAGGTTCAGGATTGATTAAGTYATTTTTGAGTAACACCAACAACTACACTATTAAGAGATTAATTCAAATAACTAAGGAATCTAGAGCATGTGATCCGGAATAATCTTATAATTCGGGTATGTCTTACCATTTACATGAAACTCGGAAAAGGGGATAACTCTCTCATATTTTCTCTCACCGTCCTGCTAGGGCCCCAAATAAAGAGATTGAGGTTGAGTAAAAGAGGTTGTTATATCCCTTAAGGCCTCACCAAGACTCCCTCAAATAACCCACCTTGTAACAAGAGTAACCAACAATCCTAATACATTTCTAATCCTCTCTCGAGGCGATCATCATGTTTCATCGGTCTTTTAAGGAGTGAATGGATAACTTCAAAAAACTCATAATCAAGAGTATGAAAAATCAACATCAAGAATAACTTGCTATCAAGCTAACCTAACTGCTCACAACACTCAAAGGCCACCTTTCCCCTTATTCATACTCATTAGCAAGACAACCCCCAAATTATTCAAAAAATTCCATCACACAAGCCCTAGATACAAAGGACTACTCACAAATCAGGAAAACAAAGCATAAAACAAGAGGGAAACATGAGACTACAAACGATGATTAACTACTCAAATGATAACAATAAGCAAGTATAAGGGCTAATAAGTTACTAAAACTAAACAATTAACAAGTAACAAAAGCAAGTAAGAACAAGAAAATAAAGAGATGAGTGAAGAAAATACCAAAGCTTGTATTAAATGTGAGGAATGATTGACAAAACTAAGAGTTGATTACAAATACTAAGTGAAAATAAACTTTCTCTCTCTAAAAATGAGCTAAAAAATATTTTTTCTCTACTCTACTTCTAAAGAAATCAGACTTAGGAGCCAAAGGTGAGCCAAAAACTCTTTATACAAGAGGCTTAATGGGCCAAAAATAGGCCGAAATCCAGTAGGAGSGGTCGCTCCCTGGGTTAGGAGTGGTCGCTCTAGACTAATCCTAATACGAGGGTTTTCTTTGCCTCAGGTCGCTCCATTTGGAGCGGTCGCTCCGAGGTCGCTCCTCCCTTGCTCCAAAGTCTCTGGAAAGTTGCTTAGGAGCGATCGCTCCAGAGGATGGGAGCGACCGCTCCTGGTCGCTCCAGGGTCGCTCCAGGCCCTTTTCTTCCTCTTTTTGCTCCCTTTTTTGCTTCCAAGGCCCGTCTCCTAGCTCCTTTGCCTCCAACGCTCCTCCATAAAAGTCCATAACCTACAAATCACTCAACCAAATGTCAAAGTAGGTGCCAAAATATCAAATTCACAACCAAAATGCATCTTTTCTACACAAATGACTCCAATACTCTAGTAAGATGCAAATGAGCTAAAACGGGACAAATAATACACATTAGAGCTCAAAACATGGTCCAAAAACGAGGGAAATGAGCTTAATAAGTGGCCAATAAGACCACTTATCAATTTTATCTGGATCACCCCAATATTTTTCATATTTTTCCTTCATTTTAACAGTCGTAATACGCATGTCCACATCCTCATTTGAGGCTAAGTCTTTTAAAAGTACAACAACACTCACCAATTCATGAAAGAACAAATTGGAAGTGACATGTAATGATGCACACATATGCAAAGTAAGCTCATAAAATGCTTGAAAAAATTCAGAAAATCTTTTCACATTGCTCCAATCATCTAAATCTGGGCGACCCTTTTCTTCTCTCTCAAATAATTCAATTACATAATGAGGGTCTTCTTCGGCATACCTCTCAAAAGCATCCTCAAGCTCTACAACAGCACTCAACATCATAAAGGCGGAGTTCCACCTAGTGGGCACATCAAGACACATTTGTTGAGTTCCACTTTTTTGAGTTTATCTTTTCTTCCACAACACATTTGTTGAACCTTGCCAACCTAGTAGGGGATTGCTTAATGAATCTCACAGCTTGCCTAACACGAGTAACTGACTCATTAACAGTTTTTAGACCATCAGAAACAACCAAGTTAATTATATGTGCAACACAACGCATGTGAAGGAACAATTTTTGTTGAACCTTGCCAACCTAGCAGGGGATTGTTTAATGAATCTCACAGCTTGCCTAACACGAGTAACCGACTCATTAACAGTTTTTAGTCCATCAGAAACAACCAAGTTAATTATATGGGCAACACAACGCATGTGAAGGAAACGACCCTTGAGAAACCCAGCTTTCCAACCATTTATTTTTCTTTTCAAATACCCTACTGGAGTGTCATTAGAGCTAGCATTGTCAAAAGTTATGCAAAATACTTTTTCAAGCTCCCAATGAAGTAAARACTTCAAAACTTCTTTACCAACATCATCACCCTTATGACTTGCAATAGGACAGAATTCAGAATTCTTTTTTGCAATTTCCACTCATTATCATTAAAATGAACTTAAGCACATATAATTAATTTGTTGTATAGAAGTCCATGTATCAGTAGTTAAAGAAACCCCKTTGAAGTACACTTCCTTAGCACATTTTTCAGTTAAAAAAGTTTCATAACAATCTTTAGCAACCGTTATTCTAGAAGGAACAGGAAATCTAGGCTCTATCACACCCCAAAAATATTGAAACACTACCCCCTCAAAAAAATTAAACGGCAACTCATCAACAATTACCATAAAAGATAATGCATTTCTAATACTATCAGGGTCATATTTATGGTAGGTTAATCCACTTGTACCATCTCTCGTTGCTTTAGCACCCTTAAAAGAAAGAATACTTTGTTTTGAATCCTTAGAGCATTCACAATAAGGGGTTTGTCATGGGGTTTGTAGGTGATGTGTAAGGTTTGAATGACAAACCCCTTATTGTTGGGAAATTTGGTGGGGTTTGAATGTTGAGAGGGGGGTTTGAAATGTTGAGAGGGGTTTGTATGGTTGAGGTGGAATTTAGGTGGGGTATGGGGTGTAAAATAAAAAGGGAAATAAAATYAAATTAGGTAAWAGTTGTTGTTTACCTTTATTTTTCTTTTTATTTTTATAAAATATGGATATATAATGGTCCCACCAACAAACCCCTAAAAGGTTTGAACTATTGCTGGTGAGGGGTTTGTTATGGGAGGGGTTTGTCTAATGTTGATGTGGCAAGAGTTCAAATCTCAGGTTTGAACTATTGTGAATGCCCTTAGGAGTGTTGTAAGGGTACTTATGGCATCTATTAATGTGAYCCCACAAACTAGTACAGTTCTTCTTGGATTACACTTGTATCCCATCCCACAATATTTGCAAACTGCTCGTGCTCCATCAGGTCTATACTCCTTCAAAAAGTGTTCCCATACTTCAGAACGATCTTTCATCCTCTTCCTTTTAGCTTTGCCTTGACTAAGGGACTGAGAGAAATGCACTTTCTCCTCTTTTTCACAAGTAGGATGCTCATTCATTCTAATTTTGGTGGACATCTACTTCACACAAAAATCAAACACAATCAGACAAACATCTAAAATAAATTTTAGAGTGCATTACCATCTTGCAAAGTACACAACAAATTATTGCATTACAATTTACACCTACTGTAATTTTACAAATTAATCAAGAAAAACATGCTCTAAAGTATAAATAAGCAAATCAGAATTCAGAATAGATTAACAAGTAAAAACAACTAAACAAGCTATAAAAAGCGCATTTGCAAATTTCCTCTATTTCTAATATTCATTAACGAACTCGAACATCAAGCAGAGTCCTCTGTTACTAATTTATTCATAATTAAATTCTGAAATTCATACTTAAAACAAATACCCCTTGATTGATTATCATATAATCCCGCAGTAATCATAACAACTAACCACTAATTGATTATTCATATGATTAGACTAACACATCTTAATATCTCATGAGCATTCAAAAACAAAATAAATGAACAATGAATATGTATTTATTTTCACGAAATTGTAATTTTTGCCAAAAAAACGAAATCATAATCATAACAATTAAACAATAATCAGACTAAATTATCAAGTTCAWGTACATATGTATGTATAATGCATTCGACATAACAATTGAACTACAAAGATTAAGTATTCGACATATGAACATACCTTTGCAAAATGCAGCCTAAGTGAGAATGTGAGATCACAAATTTGCAATTCAGAGATGATAATTGATGARTTAATTTTAGAGAATTAGGTGTTTAGAATTTAGTGTGATAACTGAAAAAGAGACTAATTTYATTTGTATAGTAGTACAGCCGGTATAAGGATTAAGGAGAGAGGAGTGACTGAGTTCTGACTTCTGAGTGAGAAAAGGAGACTAGGAGAGATGAGAGAAGAGTGAGTGAGTGATTGATTTAGAATTAGGGTTTTAACTTTTAAATTTCTACTGGACCTACTGGCAGCCGTGTTGCGCTATTGATTAAGGCCCATATATTAAGATATCTATAAGAAGTATACAAAATTCCGTTCGATTTTCGGTTTTAAAGGAGTGAATGAGTTCCAACTTCTGAGTGAGAAAAGGAGACTAGGAGAGACGAGAGAGGAGTGAGTGATTTAGAATTAGGGTTTTAACTTTTAAATTTCTAATGGMCTTGGGCTATTGATTAAGGCCCATATATTAAGATATCTATAAGAAGTATACATAATTCGGTTCGGTTTTTGGTTTTCCGTTTTTTGATACCTCAAACCGAAACCAAACCATGAACCAATTTTTTTTAATTTTTCAAACCAAACCAAACCAAATTATAAAAATGGTTTGATTTGATTTGATTTGGTTTTCGGTTTTTATCCGAATTACTTTCACCCCTACATGCGATGCGAGTGGCAATTATTTCMTATTATGATGTTTTGTAGTCTCAAATAGTTTCTATCAATTGTGTGATTTTTTTCATGTTTATTTTGATTGATATTTTTTTWAAAAATTTTCCTTAATTTGATGTTGCWGTTTGGGTGAATCTTTTTAATTTTTGCACCTAATTTATGATGCTATATTCATTGCTATTGATGGTGTGTTATTTTGGGAATTTGACCTTGATGCGGTTTGTTTTTTTAAATAGATGAGTAAATTGAAGTTGCAAAATGAGGTTTTTCATAATTTCTCGTAGACACCAACAACCCCCTAAGRCCCCTAGTTTTCCCTTATATAATAGAGATAAACTAACTATCGTGGAGGATCCTTGCAGGAGAATCATATCTTTAATTGCAAGGGGTATGGTCTAGGTAAATATGTTAGTTTAATTTTTGATTGTGCCTGTATGACTAGGTAATTTTGTGTAATACACCAACACCTACACTAATAATCATTTTTATGTGTAACAAATAGTGTCAACTTCAGGTTTAAGGGTCAAGACATTTAATTGAACTGATTTGGTAGACTAGGTAATGTTGTGTAACACACCAACACCAATAACCATTTTTATATGTAACAAAAAGTGTCAGCCTAAGGTCAAGACATTTAATTGAACTGATTTGGTTGGATGGAATTCTGGTTAGGTTGGAATTGTGCACGCCATTAACAAGCTTCATTGTGATCTTCCTCATCTAAATCTGGCAGTATCACTTCATGCACCGGTTCAGGATATACGTTGCCAAATTATGCCTGCTGCTAGGGCATTTCCTTTAAATAAACTAATGGATGCACTTCATTTGTTCCAAGAAAAAAGGTAAACTTTAAACACTTAACACATTTCTGCCTCAGTGCAGTTTGAAACACTGCAATGAACTAATGCTAACATTTTATAAATCACCCCTTCTGTTTTTCTCTTGTTTTTCAACTTAGTCAGCAGAAAATTTTTATTGAGTACATAATGCTTGATGGTGTGAATGATGATGAGCTACAAGCCCACCAACTTGGCAAACTGCTAGAGACGTTGGAAGTGGTAAGGTTTCTTATTTCATCTAATTAATAGTGAGTAAAGCTCTGTAGTAGATGGAATACAAAAAGGTACATCAGGATTCCTTAAGCATATCAATGTCCTCATATGTTTGTGTCATTGTATGAATTAGGATATTACCACAAGTAACAAATTTTCTTGGAAATATGAAAACATTTGAAATAGTAGCCCTTAAAATTGTAACATATGAAGATTTCATGCAGTGGCATGGGTTTTAGTGCTGTAAAACATGCAAAACAAATATAAGACCAAATTGCAGATTCTTAGAGTGCCATCTCAGTTTCAATATGTCAACAAATGGCAGACATTTATGGTGCCATAAAGTTGGACTTTGCTAGTTCTCTTTTTGCAGTTGGCTTTTCTAAATTTGAACCATTAGTTTAAATGAAATCTGTAATAGCTCTTTGCTTCTAGTCAATTACATAGTTTTGCAAGTTTTTGAGTTTGTAAACCCTGTCTACAGAAAAAAATAAAAATAAAATCACATTTTATACAATTTGACATCATCAATAAAATGCTGGACCTAGAATTATGAGCTTTTTTCATCTCTGGACAACATGTCTTTTATCTGCCGAACTATTAATTATTTTAAAAATAAGTTYGAGGCTTCTTTTGCTTCTACTCTAGTTCAAACCTGCAAAGTCTGGTGCACTGTGCTTAGATAATCTATTTCTCCTACTTTCCTGGAATATGGTTTATTTCTTTCATGTATCACTTCCATTGTCCTTCTTACTTTCCTCCGTCAAGAAACATGGTATTGACTCTCATCAGAGATAATCTTCAATTGGCTGTTATGTCTTTTCGCTCGATTATTTGTTGCCTTGAAATTGTCATCTCTTCCAGAACTGCTTCCCCAGTAATGAGAAATTGAGAATCAATGATTACCCTCGCCCCCTTCTTGTTTTTCTTTGAAGTTTTTATAAATCCTATTTCATCCCTGTAGAAAACTGCCAAGTGTCCTACATAAACTGCCTCCTCCTGGAGTCTTGGGTCATCATAGCTTTCCAAATTTTTGATTGGCAGCAGAGCTGATTTAATATTATCATAACGACATCAGTGGTTGATCTTTATGAGGAAACAAAATTAGTTGGACCTTTGACCTCTATCAATGAGCAGAAAAGCAATTTCATAATATTACCTCCTTTTCTTCTCTATTACAGCATATCGACTATGTTTATCCATCTTTGCAAATTTGACATTGCTTCCTCTAACATTGTGATTGGAAGGTACACCATGGGCATTATCAAACATAGTAGTAGAGGCTTAATTAGGTTGCCTAGAAGTTGGAGATTGATTTGAACTTTAGTAGCTATTCAACCTTGAGGATATTGCTGGTTTTTCTATATCTCACGTACTCGCTATTGAAAGAGTACTTGAAATTGATGGGCACTGTTGAGACTTCATCCGCGTCCATATTCTGGATCTTTTCACATCCCCACTTCAAGGAAAAGAGATGATAATTGATGCCCCATATATAATTGATGCTTCATAGTTTTACCTCCTTATAGTTTATCCCTGAGGAATGCACACATGATATATCAATTTGTTTATTTTCTTAACCTCGTAATTACTCTTATTGGCAATTTCTGATGAAACTTTAATAAACGCTTCAAAAGTGTAACATTTTTCCTTCTCCATGTAGGTGGCTTACAGCCACTATATTTTTAAATTAAAGAATGCTGATAAAGTGATACTATTTGTGGTATAGTTTTCCTGTACGATGGGATCTGTTCTTTTTTGCAACTTTGGCATTACTGTAGTTACAATGAAAGCTTTCTGGGTTTTTTCTTGACATTTGCGCCCTGCTGTTGCAATGAAATATTTTTAGGTGATAAATTTGATACCTTTCAATCCCATTGGAAGTACTAGTCAATTCAGGACAACCAATGCAGAGAAAGTCAAATGTTTTCAGAGAATTCTCCGAGAAACATACAATATCAGGACGACAGTTCGTAAGGAAATGGGCCAAGATATTAATGGTGCTTGTGGTCAGCTGGTGATAGGTGAAGAAACAAAGAAGTTGGCTGGAAACACTGGTCTATTAACTGATATTGAAGATCTTCATCTTTGATGATGTAAGTATATCTTCCATATTAATAAAGCAAGTTTGTGACATAGCATATAATTTTGTTGATGAATGAGGATCCTTCTTAACTATGACATGGCAATGCATGATCCAAATACAATTATGACAAATATTTCCAAGTCTTATTCTTTACTCATCCCACTATCATGTATTCAACTTCTGTACTTCAATGCATCTCCAAGTTCCTTACCTGGCTTGACCTCATGTTTTTCACACTTGCTGATATAAAATGACGATAAATTTAACCTGAAATGTGATTTTTATATCCAGACCACGAGGAGCCTATTGTCCTCATCAAACTAAACTAAGGATGACGGTTATACAACAGAGCTAATTAGCAGGTGGCCACATGTAATGTGAGGCTGTGGCACATAATAATACCCAGCCATGTGCTCATAATATAGGACGTTCATTGATGGTGTTGTGCCACTGTGGTCCTGGGCTTTTCAAATGATTTGTATGTGGTCATGGGCCTATTCTGTTGTTGAAGGGTGCATGAAGGACTGCTTGACTTGTGACAATTTTGTCGTGTGAAGTTCTAGCCAATGTGTGAATATCAGCTATATTAGTAAGATAACTAAGGTTTAATGTATTCTGTCACTTACAATGTATTCCAAAAATGCTGAAAAATAAATTCTTCTAGAAAGGAAACTTGTCAATGAAATGGGTTTCGGAAAAACTTTTCTTATGGTCTGATTTTCATGAAGTTAATCTGTTATAGCATCTACTCGTTTTTTCGTGAGTAAGAAAACTCAGGATATCAAGCCAAATTAAGCCTGTGCGATTTTGTTCCGTAAGGTGGCTAATGAGTTCAGACCTATCGCATGTTGCTCTGTCCAGGACAGGTTGTGTGTAAAATTCTCACTAAAAAACACTGGACCAGCTCACCTTGTGGTAGCAATACATGCTTTTATAATAACTCTATGATTGATTGATTGGTCATGCAAAACATGTGATGAAGCCAAATTAAGTCGTTTAGTATTTTCTGAGCCAGTTTCATAGTARAGTTGCATTAGTGAAGTAGGGCGGAGAATACTTTGGTTTTTTTGACGAAAAAGATTTACAGTAGTAAAGATGCTGATTTGGCATGAAAGCTTCACAAGGTGTTTCTTGATTATCAAAAATATGGGCCCGTATTATCAAGTTATTCWCAAAGTGTTTCTTGATTATTATTGAAGCTCAATTGAATTGATGTTTAGCTGACAAAGAAATCTTACTTTATTAGCTGTTTGTCCTTGTGTGTCAAGTTCGCGACATATTTATTTCTAAATGCAACCTCTCTGTTACACTTTTTCCATATTGGATCTTTATATCCCATGTACACGATGTTTGTCCAAGTCCATCTCTGATTTTAGGACCACAAGGGTGAAAAGAGTGAAATAATTCATGAGTAGCATATACTTTAAAAATTATAACTAGTTGAGCAACCCTTAGCTCGGGTCTCGAGTCTCGGGAATGTGATATCTGCACACCATGTGTACTGGTGTACGTGTTGTGCACTTAGTGAGTGTGTTACTGGGGCACACAAATATATTGCGCAACTGCACTTTCTTTTCCAGGTTCTCATGCAACTCGATCTTATCGTCAAAATAAAGCTTGCAAATTTGTATCCTATTTCCATTTTTGTATARTATATGGTATCTATTTTAAGGGCATCACAATAAGATGTTAGTTCATCATGTCATTTGTGTGCGAGTTGTAAGGTTTGATTTTCTAACATCTTATTGTTCGAAATAGTTGATGGYATTTGAAATATGGAAGAGATATCGAAATAATAAGTAATTTGTATGGGGTGAGATGGAATTGAGGTGGGGTATGAGGTATGAAATAAAAAGAAAAATGAACAATGTTAGGTAAAAATTAGGAGGGGAATGAAATATCGATATATAGAGTTCCACCAACAAACTCAAAAAAGGTTTGAACTATTGTGYATGCTCTAAAATAGTTTAGAAAAAAGGTTAAGTATTTAACTTGCATGTTTAAAAATTAATTTCTCCATCAAAATTAACTTGCATGTTTATTTATTAATTAAATAAATAATATCTCCATTTCTATGGTTCTGCAAAAGCTAAAATGTTTTGTATAATTTTGTTATATGTCTCCTTTGACAAGAGTTAACAATATTTAATTTTGATATGCATATTAAGGCTGTTTCTTTAGACTTTTATATTTGATAATTCAATTCAGGTCCATTTTAGTTTGATAGTTTAGGTTCATTTTTTAGTTTTTTTTTTTGTTTTAAACTTAATTTTTGTTATTGGATGTTGTCCTGTATGAATTTTCGGAACATGGTAACACTAAAGTTCTTAAATAAATTGAATAGAACAAAGCTTATTGGCCTAGGTACATGTGTTATTATTGATCATAGTTTTGTTTTATGGAGTAATTGATAAGTATTAGTGTCATATATGCACATGATACGTGCCATTATTATAAAATTTTATATGCAATTAAAAAAAAAGATATTTTATGCAGTTAAAATTTTATGATATGCAGTTAAAATTTTATGATTCTTCATCAATATTTTTTGTGTTTGAATATCAAACAAAAAGATAGAACAAATGATTTTGATTACTTACCTAAGCCGACATGTATGAATTTTAATACTCATTCATTTTTTTTTTGACAAGGAGGGAAAAGACTCATCGGCCCAACCTAAAGCTAATACAGTGAAAACTTAAACATAATCTTCTTAAATCACTAATAAGAAGTCTAATACTATTAAAATAAAACCTCTCCCCCATGATAGCATCAATGGTTTCACTTCTGATGTTTCCAAAAACCACAWGTAATTGGGAAGCGCTCAYAAGGATGGCAAGAGCTTCTTTAATTGCCGTCAGATCCCTATGTAGCTCGCTTTCCATGCACACCCTTTTCCCATGTAGATGCGACTCAGCCCCATCCTTAAAAGTAGTTGTCTGGATCCATTCCCTAGTTGTCCCTTCCACACTCGAGCGTGCCTGGCATCGTGTCCACTAAAAGGAGACTGTAACCGAGCTCTGACAGGCCSCATTTCCGATGTACTGACACAACTTCCCCAATTCAAAGCCCGGRGGCTCTTTCTCCTTCTGCAAATGATCATTACTGATGAAACACCCRTTCTTCCTGGCCCCACAGTTAGCCTCCGCAAATCTCATTATCCGTTCCAGTGAGATCGCATGATCATTGAAGATGGCTCTATTTCGTTCTATCCAGATTCCATATAACAGATTTACCAGATAACTTACCCCACTGAAATTCTGTCCGTCCTGGTTGCCGTGTCCTCTCTTCCTGTCCGCAGTCGATAGAGTTTCTATCCAGTTGTACACCCATTCTCCCAAGGCTGCCCCCAAATGTCTCGTGGTATCAATTCCTAGCCTCGATCCCCGCCAAATCCTGGCAACAATTGGGCAATCCCTGAAGAGATGTTTGTCTGTTTCTGGGACCTCTTCATGCAGCATTGATCTACAGAAGACGCAGTGTGAGTCTACATCCATACTTCTCTTCTCCATCTCCTCCCCTGTTGTAAGGGCATTGTTCAGAAGACGCCACATGAAAATTTTAAGGTTCTTTTTMATGTCTAATTTCCACGGAATCTTCTTATTCCCCACAAGTTGCCTCTCCGTGTCYTGGTGACGAGCCCTAAGATCAAAGCTCCTCTTAATAATTTCATACCGGATTTCACAAGATACCTGCCGTCTCTCGCCTCTCGCCAAAAGATACAGTCCTCCTGTTCCCGATGTAACTGGAGGTCCTTGATGCTATCTCCGTCAGCTGAACAATCGGGTTAGTTGGATCATTCAAGRCCCGACAGTTCCAACAAACACCAATCATCCCGCGGCGGGTGGTTGTTRTGGGCCAACCACCCCCAAACCCGAGTCTGCAAAAGTAAGTGAAATCTCAATCTRGAACTTTTGTGAAGAGTTTGCAAAAACCAAGTCTCTAGTACCATTCCCGTTGCTTGTGCTTGCTTCCCCCAAATTTCCTGTCACATTCCAACCATGCTTAAGATCATTACAAACACGTTTACCTTTCCTCCGGAGGAGCATGTCCCAAGAGTCGACTTCATCACCGTCCTCTGCAAAGGCCATCGAACAATCTTCTAAGTCAGTGACAGCTCTCCTCTTGTTTGAAACCCTGGGCTTGTGCTTTCTACTCCTCTTCCTTTTCTTGAAACGTTGCTTCCTTACAAACCGACCCCTTCTATCTCGCTCCCCAACTCTGGTAAAGTTGATAGCACTGTCAGACATTACCTCCGTGGGACAAGGAAGGTGATKTGAAGAAATGTGATCCCCAATTTTRGCTTCTAACATCTCAATCCCATGGTGTGCAGGGGCTTCAAAAACCGGGGTAGAATCCTCTTCTTCCACATCAATATTTTCTATTCCCAACTCCGGATTTTCCGGGATAAGGCCAATAGCAAAAGGAGAAGCATAACCATCTGAATCCCCTACTGTTGCCCCTTCTGTATCCATCGGACTTGCATCATCCTCACTTGAACTTGAGCTCCCATTAAATTCCCTTCCGATGACACYGCCGCCCCCCTCCGAAATAGCTCTAAAAACTTGACCATACCCAATATTTCCATCTCGATGTTCAGATAGAGCTCCTTGAGGGTAAACTCTCCTTGTAATTGAATTTTGTAAAATAAAATCGAACCTCTGTGTTTGCTCCAAATAGGAGTATGTTGGCAGAGGAGGGTTTCCCGGATATGGGAGCACATGTGCTGGGTCCGGCGGCATTCTCTCCTCCCCGGCAGCTCGTTCAAGGACAGTYGTGGTGGCCCCCACCGAATTAATATTACCTGGGTTCTCCAATTCATTAGCTAGAAAWTCACGAAAAGAGGTTGGATTATCCACCTCATGTATCCTAGCTTGTTGCAAGCTTGGATCACCCTCCCTAATTGTATGGGCCTGAAAACCCAACCCAGAAGCCCACTGCCCTTGCCCAGTACTCACGTGAGCCTGCTGAGTTTGAGCCTGAAGTTGCTCACTCGGCCCAAAAGGAGCCTGGGCCTGCTGCTGCTAGGTTTGTTGCTGCTGTTGAGGRACGTGGGCCTGCTGTTGATGTGTACCTTGTTGTTGTTGAGCCAAATGTGGCCCATTACTCTCAAGTGCTCTCTYCTAACCAGAAGCTCTTCCCTCACTCGGCCCAGAACACAAATGGGCCTGCTGCTGGTCCTGTTGCAATCCGGAACCCCCAACACTTGACCCAGTTTCATAGTAAAATCCTCCATAGCCCTCAACATTTCTCACTTGGCCTGTAGCATTGCTCCCTCGGCCCACATTCGGATTTGCAGAACTTGAGCCCCCTTGAGTCGATCCCCTTGAGCGCGTACCTGGTGGAAAAAGGCTTGCATTGAACATTGGGCCTTGAAAGGGGACCTCATCAAAATTAAAGGTTTTTACAGGTTGTATCCTTCCCCCAAGAGTGGTCCCAAGATCGAAATCGAGTACCACATCCGATGTGTGAAATCTAGGCGATGGTGGACCCCCATGCTGTGCTAACCGTACYGAGGAAGTCATATTACGTTTCGTGCATGGTGTTGCACGTAAATCAAGAGAATACATCGTATAAATTTGATCCACCTCCATAATTGGTACTCCTTTTTCAATGAACGAGACAAGTTGGGACTCAATGTTGTTACGAATAGCTTCCATTAGATTTGGGTTGCTTCGTCAAGACATGGATATTCTGATCGGAACATGGTAACACTAAAGTTCTTAAATATATTGATAGCAGCCTTTTTTGGATTCACTTTCCATCCCTCACGTCCTATTTTTTATAGAATCAAGCTTATTGGCACTTAAGTGTACATGTGTTGATGATTGAATACTATATGGTTTTTGTGGTTTATGGAGTAATTGATTAAGTATTAGTTGTCATATATGCACATGATACGTGCCATTATTATAAATTTTATAGCAATTAAAAAAAAAGATATTTATGCAGTTAAATTTTATGATATTGCAGTTAAATTTTATATTCTTCATCAATATGTTTTTGTGTTTGAATATCAAACAATTAAAGATAACTGATGATAGATGATTTTCGTATTACTTACCTAAGCCGACATGTATGAATTTTAATACTCATTCATTTTTTTTTGACAGAGGCAGTTGTCGAAGAAGAGCTCATGGCCCAATACTTAAAGTAAACAGTGAAAACTTAAACATAATACTTTTTGTCTAAACTAAGATAGAGAAAGTCCTAATACTATTAAATATAAAACATTCCCCAGAGTGAAGTTCAATGGGTTACTGACATATTAGCATGTTTATACAAATCTATCAGCTATATGATGGGGAAGTCGTCAAAAGCGAGCGCGCAATAGACTATTCGTCTTTATATGACGAACTTGCAGTCGTATTGTAGTGGCCAGAAAGAATTTTCTAGTTTCCCACTAGATGCCACACGTACATCGGTAGACGCCTATTTTTAGCTCATTCAATTTTTCTTTTATGATCTGATTATACTCTGAATATGTGATTGCAGGCTCAGCATCCAATCCTCCTAATAGTCAGTTGTCTGGAACGAAATTTCTACTCTTTCTGAAGATTATGATGCGGAGATTCCTTACTCGATGCGCCATATATGAGCTTGGACAATCGTGTCCTAAACAAGCAGATAGAATTGTTGTGACGACGAGCAGCTGCTGAAGGCTCGCCAATATCCCGACTCGGTTCTGACAATGCTGGTCACCGCAATTACTAAAAAGACCGAGATGGTCTTTCTTTCCGTCCTTCTTCGTTATGTCAGAATTTTACTGATGAGAATACGGCGTAATCTATCCATTGGCCACTCACTAGAGTTGTCTAGCCTATCCCTGAGTACCTCATATATCGCGCTCTTCCCGTGACATCTGTCACTGTATCATTGAAGATGGCTCTCATTCATCGTATCAAGTTTCTAGAATTCGCATAGAGATGTAAAATGATCCACTAAACTTATTCCCATCTGAAATTCTGTCGTTATGGGTGCCTGTCGTAGTGCACTCCTTCAGATTACTTCGCCGTCAGTTCGGATATTAGAAGTTGACTAATCACCGTGTCTGCACTATATCTCCACACACTATAGGCTGCACCTAACATGTCTACGTGGTATCACTTCTCTAGATCGTATCCCCAAAGCCAAAGTTGTGGCAACGAAGTGGAGACAAATGCGCAGAAGAAAGATGGATGTATAGCTCTAGTTTATGGAGACCTTGTTTGGATCTATGCGCGATTTGCTTTCTATACGAGCAGTCGCGCGCATGAGTCTACTCCATACTTTTCTTACATCCATACTCATATCCCTTCACCTCGTTTGGTACGGCATTGTCGAAGACGCCAATGAAAATTTACAGGTTCTTTTTTATGTCTAATTTCCACGGGTATCTTCTCTATTCCTTCCACATTCGTATGCGTGTCATGGGTCGACGTAGTGAACCGTCATAACCAAGATTTCAGAATACAATACTTCTCTCTTTAATATATTCATACGGATTCACCAGTATACCTTGTCAGGTCTTCTTAGACTCTCGACAAGATGAGTTCTGTTCCGGCCAATGATTTACCCAGTGTTTAAATGGTAGGGTTCCTTGATGTCTATCAAATAACGTGCAGATGATTAATCGAGTTGTCATTGAATATCATTCAGCCCTCCGATGATTCAAGAAACACCTATGCATCCGGGGCGGGTTGGTATGATATTCTGGGCACACTCACATAAAGAGTTTTTGCAAAAGTAATGTGATATATTCAATCTCGAATTTTGTGAAGGAGTTGCACACTACAAGTGTGTTAGTCACATTTCTCCCCCACTGTCCTTGTTCTCTGTAGCCATTACTCTATTGATGTGTTCTTCGCTCCTCGTCATAATTTGGTCACATGTCCAACACACTTAATGCTTATAACACACTACGTTTACTTTCGTCACTGAGGATAGCAAGATTCGACTATAATCACCTGTGTACTGCTAAAGGATACGAAAATGCTTAGAGATCACGGGAGTCTCTCTCGATTCTTGTTCTGAAACCCGCTGGTCTTGTGACATTTTCTACTCCTCCTAAAGCTTTCTTTGGAAACGTTTGCTTGTCCTTACAAACACGACCCTTACTATTGCCAATGCGCTGGTATAAGTGGGATTTGTTATATTGTATGCTTTTCTATCCTGTTTTTCTCGCTGTGCGGCACCAGTAAGGTGACATCGACGTAATGAACTTCTCGAACAGGAGAATGTTCGGCATATATTCATTTATCATGTGTGGTGCTGTGGGAAGCTAATCAAATACGGAGCGTAGAACTACTGTCTTCTTGCTCACTCACTGCATTATTTTTTAGTTCAACTCCGGATTTTCGTGGAATAGCAAATAGCAGATAGTGAGAGCGCTTGAAACCAATCTGATGCAATATAGCTTGAAATTAGCCTCATATTGACGTTCATCAGCACTATGTGATATGCGTACTTATCTATCGCACGGAGTGTCAATCAATGCCCTCACGCGTAATCTGACGCAATCCCATATAAAATTTGGACTCACGAATGACACACTGCCGCCCCTCAGCAGAAATAGCTCTAAAATATGAACCACTCATCCTCAATGGTTCTCATTCTGCGATGTTCGAGTACTACAATTATAAAGCTCCTTTGATAAGGTTATATACCGAATCTTGTAATTTCCGATTTATATGTAGAAATAAATTGCTATCGTTGATCAGGCTGAGCATATAACAGAGAAGTAATCGTTGACTGTGGAGCGGCTTTCGCGCAGGTCTATGTGTGGAGACGCATGTGCTGGCGTCGGGCATATTCTCCTCGCAGGCAGCTCGTGTAGTGTAAAGTTAGTGCGTAGAGCCCAAAAGCCCACGTAACTTAATTATCTATGGTGTGTCTCAATTCATTAGTAGAAATTCCGAAAAGAGGTTTGGATTATCCACTCATGTGTTAGCTATTGTTGGCAGCTGGACACCATCTTAAACTTCGTTTATTGGCGAGCTGACAACCAAGGGACGCCCGATTCAAGGCACGTTAGCCCGAGTGGACAGAATCGCGCTGCATGAGATTGAGCACATGAAGTTGCTCACTCTGTTGCCCATCCACCTAAGAGAGGCCTTGGGTGCCTGTTTGCTGGCTTCGAGGTTTGCGCCTGCTTGTTACGTATGAGTGTCTCTGTGTGGTCGTCTCATGGTTACTGTCTCCTGATGTGTATCTTAGTTGTTTAATTGCAGATGTATAGCAAAGTGAGCATTAACTCATAATTGCATTGTGCTAACAGAAGCCATGAGTCCAGTCATGATGAGTGAAGGCTGGGTCTCGAAATTGGCTACCAAAATGGGTCTATTCTGCCAAATAGCGCTCTGTGTAACTGTGACAGATCTGGAACGGTGAGTCTTTGTACACTTGGTTTTCTATCATGTTAGGATAGTTGTTTAAATGGTCTCATATGTCTTCGATGCGCGATACATTTGGCGAATTGTTGTATTATTTCGTATCTGTGCTTTGAAGCTACATGGGGTTGACATCTCTATTGTTGACTGCGTCACATTGAGTGACTGATGTTACACACTTGTAGACGACGCGTAACTGTGGTCCGATGATCTGTTATTGATTACATGAGTTGCAGTCACATATGCTGCATAGGGGTGTGATACCCTGCATCAACACTTCTAATAGGATCGTATGGTTTTTAACATTATAATAACGTTGTACTCACTCTCCACCAAGCAGGATGGTCAGATCGAAATCGAGTACCACATAGTGGGGACAAAGTTCTAGGCGATTGGTAGAGACAATTCCCAGCCTATGAGCTGTCGTGCTTACACAAAAATGGTAAATGTTCATAGTATTCTAAGTGTTCAGGTAGATTTTGTGTAGGAAAACGTAAAAGTTGTAGAATAAAATCGTTATAGGATATTTGATCCACCTCGATATATTGAGGATAGCTATCGAATTCTAGTCAAGAGAATACCTTTGTTCCAATCGGATGCAGACAATTTGGAGAGATTCCATCGCCTTTAGATTACTATAGATTAGGAATATTCACAGTCGGAGCAGTAAATTAAGGGACGCCCTTGATGAGCCCATTCACTAAACACATCGCGATCGAATAATATTAAGCATACTCATACTTGAAATCTATGTATAAGATATATAGCTAATAATTCAATTCATCTCAACTTATAATTGAGTCAAGAACAGTAATAAGGGGAGCTACTACATGCTCGAATCGGCAATACGGCATCAATGTCTAACGTTTATTGAAAGAGTAGGAGACAGGGAAACTTTTGGCGTGCTTCGAGTCGCTCGACTAACGACTGGCTCCCAGACAAGCTGACCTATGTAAGTTCCAGCTGGCACCAGATGTGACAATTGAAGCTATAACGATAAGACACAACACGAATCTCGCAAACTTTGGATCGAACTACACTGTGTGGCACAGACTATGTCACTGTAATAACAGGACAATAAGAGAGCAGATGTCGCTATCTCTTGATCAAAATTGTATCTATTATGGGGCAATAATACCTGTTTTGCACGTGTCGACTTCGTTTGATGAATTAATAACGATAACCACAGTAGACACCATACACATTACTTAGCTCGACAACTACCTACTATCTTGAAAAGAATACTGTCTTGCGTTAAGACTAAATAAGATTCTCCATACACATTAACGCCAAATATAGAGTCACTACGCTTCCTCTTGGATAAATTTACTTCGCCGCTCGTTAAATCTCAAATCGAAAACAGAACTTCGTTTTTCTTGCTCTAGAATTATCAACAAAATACGCCTATAAAAATTAATCCGATAAGGTTCACTATAACGAATAAACAGAAACAAATTATCATCTTTGTATCGACTCCTTTTATGTGTCAAGAAGTCAGCTAATTCACTCACGATGTAAGCGCGAATAAGATGTGTTAAGAGAAAAAGCATAAATATATACCATAAAATATACGAGCTAACAAATAATGATAAACGATCATAATTAGTTCACTAAGGTTTGCAATAGGAAAAACCTATGAGGAATGTCTTACGAACGCTACATGGAAACACACTCTTCATTTGTCATATAGGAAACGCTTTCTTCAAATTAAATTCAGTTTGAAAATGTGATTTCAATCTTTTCTGACAGAATTCTTAGATCCAACTGCTAACTCGAGCTCGTTCGACATACTCTGATAAGCAGGTCGCAAGGAAAGACAATATGTTCTAACCCTTTGTACACAAACTGCTTTGATAATCTTTTCGAAAAACAGGTATGCTATGATTTACATTTAGTTGCACCATTATTTTTGAAAAAAAGTAAATGTGCACGCTTTGCAATAACTTTGACTGACAATTTCGCTATATTGAAAGCAACAGGTGGTTAGAATTTGAGTTTATTTTATTTAAAATACTAAGATCAATATACTATAATCAACTATCGCCAAACAGAAAATATGCGTGTAAATACGAAATTTTAAGAGAAGGTAGAAATTAAAATAGTTTAGACATGAAAATAAATAGCACAATTATTTTAATATCAGCAGCATAGTAACAATTTTTAAACATATAACAAAAACTTACGACATCTACAATGATGTAATAACAATTTTAGGCATGAATCATATAAGAAACAAGAGAAGAGAGAAAATTAGAATAAATAATGCGATTAGCAACTAAAAAAAGCACGACACGAAAAAAAACCAAGATCTGGGTTCCTATGAATATTTCTACTGATAGTTTAACTCCTAGGATCTTATAAATCTTGCTGCTCTATTTGGCTTCTGCACATCGACTATTATATATAGCAATGCAGCTGACTTGAGATATAGTAAAAAAGCTCGGTACATCACTGATGGGACAATAACAGCTAAAGTCCAAAGGAATAGAGAGATACAGCAACGATATAAAAAATGACAGATTACTAAACACTGCCACTGGATGGAAGAAGAAGTAGACAAACTAACATAACAGATAAAATATCACGATATTAATAAATAGGTAAGATAAACAGAATCAATTCACGATAACACGCGAGTATAACGACACGCGCATCGCAACGAATCTCATCTTTATTGAAATAAGGGTAAGCAAAGAAGTTATTAGTACAACAAGACCAGATAACTTCCAGCATATTGTACTGGCAGAAAAGACAACAGAAAAGCAAAGGAACGCGCGCAAGCTACGCGCACGCAGAAGACAAATAAAAAACAAAATTTGAAGAATGTTAGAGCGAGTGAACGAATGCCTTCGAAAATCTCTAGAGAACGCTAGATAAGCTAATTCATAACTATACAGACGACATTTGTTGAAAAACCAAAATGTTATAGAAATAATATTTCTAAGTGACTAATATCTAACTGTATCTACCAATAAGCATAACTAATAATAAAAGGGGTAAAATACTCTCAATACTGTAGCCGTATAGATGCGATAACGCACCATCGAATACGCACTCATCTCACTACAAATAACACAGATCAAGCACATCTCTTAAAATAGGAAAAACTTATTGAAACCCAATATTTCCTTGAAAAAAATAACAACAAGAACTTAGAATATCGACGATCATAAATTTTGCATTGCAGATGAAAATTGCTGTAAGATTTATGTAGATCTGGGAATATATTACAAGATAACAGAAACTGAAGCAGACTAAATTACTTAACCAATTCTTGACACAAAAGAAGAACAAAAGAGCTATGTGTTTTCATACATCTAATTTCTAGAAACAAGACAAGACAATGAGAAAATTTACGAAAATGCAAAGATAACGAGTGAAAGCCCCGCAACCAAGATAACCTATTCATGATCACAAGCCCAGAGAGTGATTTGCATGTCAAATAGGTTATTGTAAAAATTATGGAGATATAACATAATAGTAAAAATATGGATGTCTTGATATGGGGTTTTGTAAAATATGAAGGAAAGAAACAGAGAAAAAAGCGAGCAAAGTTTTTCAGGGTGGGAACGAGAAAGCAAACAAGAAAAAGAATAAGGAAAAATCGTTTTGGGTGAAGAAGAAAATAGGGCTAAAATATCGTTTAAACAATTACCAACACATAAAAAATACAAGGAAAACATACTAGTAGACATGCAACCCACTAACCCCAAACTAACCCTAAACACTAAACTTCCCGGAACAGCCTCATTTTTAGAGAGAGAATCTCTCGAATATAAGAGAGAGGAAACTAGGGTATAAAGTACTCATTGATAGTTGATAATTCCTATCTCTTATTCACATATGCTTATCTTTTAGTAAATGTATTTTTTAGATATATGTACATTAATATATATTATATATAATTATTTTATTTATTATTATATTTTTAATCTTTAATATTAATTTAATATATTATATTTAATTTATATATTATAATTTATTATAATATATATTTATATTATATTATTATTTATATTTAAAATATTTTTTTTAGTAGATTTAGTGAGGAGATTGTCAGATTTATGATGGTATTATATAATTGATTAATGGCTACGTTTGAGTGATAGATATATTGTTAAGAAGATAATATTCTTATATTAAATAAACAAAAAGGATTTATTATAATATATTTATAATATACATCTTAATATATATTAATATGTCTTTATTTATACTATAATCATACTCACATTGCAATTTAATAAATTACGAAGTGCTTTTTAATAACTCACGTTTACATTTTGAATTTATCGCTCTTAAGTTAATCTATATAATAATATATAATTTTATATTATATATTATTTACATCTCTTAATACTTTAAACTTTATTTCTATTATATAATATATGACTATCTTGTACCGTGTTATTTCAATTTAATGAGTAATTGTATTTTATATTAATAATTATAATTTATTTATTAGATTATTATTATGAATCATTTTATTATATTATGATTTTATATTATCTTAAATTCTGTTTATCTATATTTTTAACTATTGTAATTTTCGATAATATTTTGGATATATAGGTATTGCTTTTATTTTATTTATTTCTTTATTTATAAAAGTAAAGTCGCTTATTCATTGATCGAATCATAGACATACCTATCTTGTCTCAGAGACTGCGGTGATGAAAGAAACATTTATAATAACAATTATGGGTATAATATCTAATATTATTTATTTCTCTTTGTCTACTATTCATTCTCCTAACTTTGTGTAGTATAAAAGATTAGATATGACTTTTGGATAGCGATAGTTTTAATAGTTTGTTTTGGAGATGTTTTGATAAATAATTCCAGATATTTATATACAAATTCCGCTAAGCGCATGGAATACTAATATTGTTATAACATCACTCGAGTTACTCTTAGATATAGTTGGATTTCCATAAATATACTTACTTATGGATGAATATTATTCAGTATAAATTTATTCATAAATTGTGTTAAATAAAATTTTGTGTAAATTTTTTTTATGAGTTGAATCTAAAGATAAGTAAAGTAAAGCTCAAATAAAAATAACAATGACTTTTTAGCAGGTGCGCGGGTTTCTTAGATGCGTCTAGAATGATGATAACTACAATATGTTAAATATTTAACTCGCACATTAGAACATGTAATTTGACAATTCACGTGAATGTACATGTGAAATATATCTTTGTAGCATGATCATTCCAAGTTTAATGCTATGAGTTTTTTTAATGAAAAATATAATTTATAGCTTATTTTTTTCGCCGAGAGTGTGAATGACTAATTTTAGCAAATATAAGAAATTAAATATTTGACCTATAACTTTCTAAATCTCTGATCATTTTTTCCCTAACCGCGCATAATAATCTAAGTAACTGGATTCCTTTAGCTGGTATTAACTGAGTTTATTGGCTAAAATGAGCATTTAAGGCATGTGGAATATCTGGTGTGGGTGAGATGGTGTTCTAGATAAACTCTCGTTTTTATGCTTTATTAAGAATATCTGGATGGAGAAAGAACTGTGTTTAGATTTGTGATGAGTTGATAATGTTTTCGACCGGAGCAATGTCTGTAAGGGTTGCTATGCGAACTAAGGTAATGTAATAACTATCAGATCTATTCCATACTTGTGAAGATATAGAATTTCAGGTAGGTGGTCGCACAGTGCAGTACAAGCATAGGGAGATGTGATAGAAGATAGTGTTCTTGTAATCCAACAAGAACTACTATATGGAGAGGCAGAGTGTAAGGATAATGGCTACGGTGATATTTAAAGGTTCCAAATATAAGGATGTGTGTGTCTGTCTTATCGAGAAGTGGTCTCTCATAACGATTCGAGTATTGTGGGTGGAGCTACAAGATGGCGGTATTTCTATCATATGAGCACGGAAATTGAAAGGGGTCCAAGAGTGTGCTTCCAAATCACTTGTAGTGGACCAAATCTCAACTGATTTCGTTGTCAGGAGGACTTGTGTGGAGAATGCCTATGAAGCGATTAATTTTTCCGGAATCAGTAAGCTATATGACGAATGAGGGTATTGAAGAGATCATCGATTTCTTCTGTTGTATGTTCTCTGCAGTTTATTGTATTAATTGTTTGGGGTGACTTGTCTCCCTTTTCTCTTGTAAAAAAAAAACACATC
>SNQN01000401.1:134198-153291 GCA_008642245.1 Bassia scoparia | reverse complement strand
CTGCGAGAAACAGGTGTGATCGGAGAACGGGGAGTGCTCGAAGAGGAACAGGTTCTGCGAAGACAAAAGAAAAAAATAATCGAAAACACAACTGAAAGTAGCAATCGAATTAGTTCCGTCTCCCCGGCCAACGGTGCCAAAATTTGACGATGACTGTCGACAACACCAAAAAACAATACCTAGCAAAGCACAAAACTATGTAGCAGTGACGCAAGGATCGATCCACAGAGAGATGGGTAAATTTAAAAGCTACTAAGTTAAATGTCAAGATTATGAAAAAGGTCTGGTTGATTATGACTAAAGATTAACAACTACTTGGACCCAATTAAGAGAATTAATTAATGACTAAAGCCTAGTAATGGTTCACTTTGGAAGTCAAATGAATCAAAACAATATCAACCAACAAGTTTCATGATGGTATACTAATCTAGGGGTTACAAGTTCTTCGAATCAGTCGCCTTGTAAACTATTATCCCTTCTAGCAGGCTCTCGAATTACTAGATTCGCTTTCCACCTAATTCGTAAGTCTCACACAGAGTGTTTTTAAACTCTCGCGTTTAACTCGCGTAGACAAGATCAAGCTCAAACAAACAAATATAATCCAATGATTTAAAGTTGAGCAACATACTATAACAAAATAATAGGGAAGATAGTAATAATGCATCCAACAAAGTTGAGTTCAGACCATCAAAGAAGTAATCACATCTGAAACCATCAAGAGATCCCAAACCCTAGAAGTGGAATTACTCCACTATTCATCGTTAACAAAGCATAAAAACAATAACGATGTAGAGGGTTAGAGAAAAATTGTATAAACGCGGATGGAGTTACGATCTATCACCAGCTCAAGCGTGTTAAGGTTAAAGTAAAGTTAGAACAATAAAAACATTATATATAAAAAAAGTAACGCAGTTTTTCTAACACCACTCAAAAAGTTTAACGAAAGAATAAGAGTTTAGAAGAACTAAAACTACATTAAATACAAAGAAAGCAAATAACGCTAATGATGGTTTAAACACCACTCAATCGTTTAACGAAAAATAAACGCTTAGAGAATAAAATATAAAAACGATAGAATAATTAGTTAGAGGTAAAGTAATGAAAAGAAGTAAAATTAAGTGACGGCGATTAGTGACATTTATTGAAGAAGCGCCGGAAACAACCACCGGCAAATTAACAACGTAAACAAAAAATGAACACGAAGAGAACACGTTCTCGTTTAGTGACCCCACCAACATCCACAAGAACAGTGAAAGAACAAGAGTAACTTGGTTCGAATTAATAAATTGAGAGCTAGCAATTGGCTTACACTATATCTTCAAGATACAAAGCACACCAAGTATGAAGTAAATAAGAAACGCTTAGTAAAAATTGGATGGAGCTTTCACCTATATAGTGCAATGCCTCCCAAGATCAAAATGGCCGGAATAGCCAATGCTTAAAGGAATTTATGAACAGTTACAGATCAGAAAACCACGTCCAACCGAATGGAAAGATAAGCAAGGCAACGTGGGTGGCGACTTAGAAGCAAGTAGAGGGCAGCAAACAACGCGCGCCAGGTGTCCCTCTTTTCATTGCACTTGAGTGCTATAGAAAGATGAAGTTAGGCGACTATTTCTGTGTTCTATCTAGATCTTGAATAATATGGTGGCATAAAACCCTTTCGTTGTTTGTCACTCCCGAATTAGTCTTAAACCTACCGTTGAGAAGCTTCTGGAAAAGAAAAGTAACATCATCTCCAATTGAATCACGTCAAAATGTTGTGTATATCAAAAGAGTGATGATTTGTTTTAATACCAAGGGTATTGACCAACAAAAGATGACGATTTCTGCAGAGCCCGTAGCTGAACTGAAGCATGAAATAAAGTCTAGTCGTTAATTTGGGTCTGACATCAGCCGCTTGAAGAAGTATCATTGGAAAAGCTTCTGCTGAATTGAAAGCTATCATCTCCAATTTGAATCCACATCATAAAATTTGAGTGTATGTAGAAAGATATGTACCATTTGAACCCTGAATATGTGCGCGAAGAGTCTTCTTGCAAACAAGTTAAAGCTCCGACACTATGGTTCTAATAAACCTAACCGAAAATAATGATGAATTTAAGTTGCCTATCGAATAAAACAGCAACTCTATATCGCTATATCAATGGCGCAAAACAATTCAAAATCGACCTTATGCGTAGGCCGCATAGGGTCACATTCCTGACAGTAGGCACCATGAAAATATTAAATAAATTTCTTGGTTCAACTTATAAACTTAATGGCTTACAAACATCTATTTGTCTTGGCGACAGACCTTCAATGTGTCCAAGTCAGAGTGGTAGTTCACACACCTAATTGCTTGATGGAAAATTTTGTTTGCGTATGCGATGGTAAAATCACTCTAGCGTCCTGTATTATATAAGAAGAATCAATCAATAGCTCGAGAAGATGTATTTTTTTACACATTGTACAAAGCCACAGATTGTTGAGGCAGATTTAACATTAGGAGACAAGAAGTGTTGAAAGAGTTCCGTGAACCTGAGTAAAAGTGGCCCAAGACGAAGGCTAGTGAGGTTTGATGTTTCAATGTGTTATATCATGAAGCATATGGCAATCCATAGCTATTGATTTCTCCACAATTCTCACAATCCTAAACACTCCGGATTTTAATATGCAGATGTTGATATTGTTTTTTATCGTGGTGTGGATGATATACAAATTTCAGGCCACAGCTGGTTGTGTTTTTTAATTATTTAATGCCAATCATTAAGCTATATGAGATACCCAAAAAGGTTTGAAGTGGAGTATTCTTGAGGTTTGTTTCTTTAAGCTCCTGTATGTAGTCGATAAGCCAAAAGAAATAAAATAAAAAAAATCACCAATAAAAGTATTTTGATCATATATAGCTATTAATAGGCTATGATGGAAGAATCAGAATGGTCAGTAAAAAGTATTGGAATATCGATCTTGCAAACTAATTGAAGTTTGTACAATTCCTGTTAATGCTGTGAGTCACAACGCATGTACTGAATCTTGGATGGTGTATGCTTCAGGGAATATGGATTAATTGGGCTAGCCCAGCAAGCCATGATAGTACACGAACCAAATATATGGACACCATTAAACCTGATGGGTAAACCCTGAAAAAAACAACAACATGAATTACATCATTGCTCCAGGACCAACCTCAAAGACTTCGTGATTAAGTCGATAAATAAAAGGAGTGTCGACGGGGCGAGCTTTAGACGGAAGAAAGACTCCCTAAACCTCCCTACATGAAAGTTTTTTAAGCTACCTTAGGTGTCTAATCATCCAAAAGAATCAACGATTATTTAATGGATGTTGTCAAATAAAAAGTTGAGACTTCACGTTCTATGATCCATCCCTACTTGATAAAACTGTCAAAGTCAGGCAACGTATGGACCTTTGAGTATCCGATGTTCTTCAAGTTCCATATCTCAAACAATGAAGCTAAGTATGAGGCTTTGGTTRCAGGGATTCGCATGTGTAATGCCYCAAGGGCAAGGAAGATAGAGGTTATATCTGAATTGCAACTGATTGTGAKCCAAGTGAGTGGGGAGTATAAAGCCATAGATGAAAATATGATGAAGTATTTGGGATGGTAAAGAAGGAGATATAAGGCCTTGATCATTTTCACTTGGTGCAAGTCCCTAGATTTGAAAACAATCAAGCCGATGCTTTGTCCAAGCTAGCAAGCTCAGCCACAGGAGATTCTCCAAGGTCAGTCTTTTAGGAAGTCATGCACCAAWGAAGTATAGACAAGTTAGAAGAKGTACACTTCATTGATACGGGTAGTACATGGATGAAATCATTGAATACAAGTTGAATGGTATCCTACCTCTTGATCCCAAAAGGGAAAAATATATGAAAAATCGTGATATATGGTTTATCTATTGGCATGGACAGGTATACAAGAAGTCTTTTTCCCATCCCTTAAATGTATAACCCCTAAAAAGGGGGCARAAGTCTTGGAAGAAATTCATGAAGGGAAATGAGGTTCGCACATTGGGGCAAGGGCCATTGACCCCTCGCATAGAAGACCGTTCGCACTGGKTACTATTGACCCACCTTGATTAAGTTCAAAAGGTTCCTTTTCTTGATTCTTTTGTCAASCTTAATCAGTGAATTGRAACAACATTATGAGAGTTGTTGTCTTGTTGCTCTTAATGGGTATCCCCAAGTCCCCATAGGTACTAACGAACAATTTCATCGTTTAATAATATACTCCATCCGTTTTACAAAACATGGTGTCATACATTATTTGTAGCCAAAATATGGGAACTACTCCCTCTGTAACGGAATAAATGTAACAATTGTATTAGCACTCCTCTCAATGCAAAATAATATAATAGTGGGTTAGTAGTGAATTAGTTAAGTAGTCCCAAAAATTAAAGGAGAGAAATAATATGGCAAGAAAAGGACAAAATAATTAGCAAAAGTGGTCCCAAGAATATGATAATTTTGCAATTGATAATTTACCAAAAGAAGAAAGTTGTACAATTGTTGTAAGTTTTTTGTTACACCCAAATATAGAAAGTGTTGCAAGTTTTACGTTACAGAGGAAGTAATAAAATAAAGAAAGTGGGGTTAAAAAGTACCTTTAGATTTAAGAGAGAAACAAATAAAATTGCACTATTTAATGCATATGACTGATATCAGTGTGTTGCAAGTGGATTCGTGGGTTCCATTTAGTAGCTCTCCACAATTTATTTGTTTTCTTTAAAAAAAAATTGTAAAGCGGGAAGGAATTTCATGAAATGTTCWTATGAAAAAAGTGACATAAACTTCATAGAACGAAGGGAGGGGGAATAGCTTTAATTTTCCCCTCAAAAAAATTAATCCTTATCAATTAGCCTTTTTTGATAGATTATTTGGGTTTTGGTGTTCGAAGAACTGCTAATCTGGTTACTCTTAGAGGTTTCTAACCAAATTGAATTTGAAGGATATAAATGAGGCATTCTAAACACATCCGGCGTCGTATTTGTTTTCAGTTTTCAAATTACTAGTACATTCATTATAAGCCAAATATTAGATATACGGTTGATTTTATTATTTTAAATTTGTGTTTTCAAATTACTGGGTGAGAGTTGTATGTAGGTGTAAATGGTTAAGGTTAGGTTAATACTTAGGTTTTTCACCATGTGGGAAAAATAAAAACATCGAGGCCACGACATAGAATTTTGGAAAACATCGAGCCATAGCTTTGAGTTAAAAAAACTTAGCATGCTATCACGTAGAATACGACAAAACTCTGTGCTATCATACCATATACATTCCCTTTATTTTTTTTATTTTATTTATTTATTTTATTTTATTGTAGTTTGAAGTTTTTTTAAGGGAGTAAAATATGGAAGGGTTGTTTGCGGGAATGAATATGGGAGAGAGAATTTGGCAATAAAAACATAGGAAAATTAACAAAAATAATCCCAACTTTGGGGTTCTTCCAAAATAATCCCTTACTTTGGATTATTCCGGAATAATCCCAACTTTGGGGTCTCCCTCCAATTTTGCACCGATTACGGTGACCTGTTATTCAGGTTAAAATTTTGTTCTTTATCTTTTTTCCTTTTTTAATTAAACTCTACACTCCCTCTCTCTACTCAATCTATCTCACCGGAATTCTCTCTACTCAATCTCTCTCACAGCAACTCTCTCTCTCTTCTCTATCTCTCTCACCGCACTCTCTCTCTCCTCCTCTGCTCTCTTTTTCTTCTCTCTCTCTCCCCTGGTCATCAGCGGTTTGAAGCGTGGGCGCAAGTCATGGGTGGTGGGGCGCAAGTCGAGGGTGATTTGAAGGGGTGGGGGAGGTTATCGTGGGTGGGGGTTGATTCGAGGTGTGGCTAATTTTCGTGGGTGGGGTGGTGTTCTAGGTTCTGGGAGAATTTTGTGTTAGGGAGTTATGTGGTGGGGGTTGATTTCGGGTTGGGGGTGGTTTCGTGGGGGTGTGTGGTGGTGGTTCGTTGGGGGGGAGTTATTGGTGGGGGCTGATTTGAAGGGGCGGTGGGTTGACTTGTGGTGGCAGTGAGTTGTGGTGGGGTGTCAGGTGATTGGGTGGGGTGAGGTTGAGGAGGTGAGGTGAGTGGCTGTGAAGTGGATAAGATGGCAATGGATTGTGGGGTGGTGTGGTGCAGTAGGTGGTGAGGTGTGTGTTGGTTGTGACGTGGCAGGTGGTGGTGAGGTGGCGGTGGTGGCTCTGTAGTGAGGGTGGCAGGTGTGGATATTGTGGCAGAATGGTGTAGATGGCATGTGGTGGGTAATGCAATATTGTGCGTGAGCTTTGGTTGGCGTGTGAGGGTGGCAGATGGAGAGAGGTGGCAGGGGCTGTGGTGGTGGGTGAGGTGAGGGTAAGGTGAGAGAGATTAAGTTGACTTAGATTTAATATAATTAATTAAATTAAATTAATTTGTTTAATTTTAATTAGAGCCACTTAGGAAGTGACACATGTCCAATTAACTTAATCAACAGTCACTAATAGGTCACAACTAGAGATGGCAATGCGGTAGGGTCTGGGTCGGGTCCGCCTAGACCCATACCCAGACCCGCTCATTTTTTTGAGATCCCAGGACCCGACCCATTATCTCGTTTGGGTCTGAAATTTTTGACCCAGACCCAAACTCACAGGTCCGATGGGTCTATGGGTCCTTACAGGGTCCTAAATGGTCTTTCTTAATTTTTTTAAAATCGAACATTTTAATTCAATTAATTGTTACCCTAATTTTATATGTTCGTACTACTGACGACAATTCCTTAAATATTTAAAATAGCTCATAAAACACTTAACATATCAAACTCAAAGTCACAACGTACACGTTGTTTACAAATATCATCATCAAAATACATAAATTATCGCTAGTTCAACTCATAGCTAGCTTCAAACACATACAATCATGTTAATCATTCCACAAGGTTAGGTAATTATAATTATATAGTATATATATATATATATATATATAATTATTATATATATATATATATATATATATTATATAATATAATATATATATATGGGTTCATGGGTAGGTCTGGGCGGGTTGGGTCTGAGTTTTGGGACCCAGACCGACCACCCATTCCTCTTTGGACCCAGACCCGACCCAGATCCAATGGGTCTAAAATTTCTAAACCCAGACCCTTAAAAATGGGTATGGTCTAGCGGATCTGGGTTGGTCCAGGACCATTGCCATCTCTAGTCACAACCGGTATGGTGCAAAAATGGAAGGGAAACCCCCAAAGTTGGATAATTTTTGGAAGACCTCCCAATTGGATTAATTTCTGTGAATTTTCCTAAAACATATTGTGAAAGAGTTGGGCAAGTTATTAGAAGTCGGATTCTTTAAGTAAATAGATTTCATGATATTTTATTTTACAAAAAATGACATTTATATGATAATTTCATATATCTTAGAAAAAAATCGAGGTGGAAACCATATGAGCTTTAGTGGACCAAGTGGATCAACATTACCCGGTCTGCCAGCTCAGTTCCAACACACGAAAAAAGTAGGGGTTGGGCAACAAAAAGTTCTTATTAGTTCAAATGCCCGATCTGCCCGAAAAAACCCCGCTTTTTTTGGCAAAATAATATATACTTCCTCCGTTTTATAATAAGATGTCCCAGTTTCTATTTAGTAATTTTGGAATTAGTTGTCCCACTTTGATTTTTTCCTTTTCAAAACATTGGGACCACAATAAATTATCATATAAATCCCCACTTATTTTCTACTTTTTGGGGTCCACAACCTCTTTCTCTCATCTATGTTCCCACATATTTTATTAAAATTACCCATCTACTCACCTAATCACTTACACCAAAATTTTGCCTCAAAAACCAAAATCCAAAGTGGGACATCTAAAAATCGGAGGTAGATATATATATGTGTGTGTGTGTGTGTGTGTGTGTGTCTGTGTGTGTGTGGTGTGTGTGTGTGTGTTGTGTGTGTGTGTTGTGTGGTGTGTGTTGTGTGTGTGTGGTGTGTGTGTGTGAATGTGAGTGTCGATGTGGTGTGTGTGTGTGTGTTGTGTGTGTGTGTGTGTTCACAATAAGAGTTTCTTCATGGGGGTTTGTATATGAGTTGTAAGGTTTTGATTTTCAAACTCTTTATTGTTAGGGTAGTTGATAGGTTTTTTGAAGTTGGAGAGGAGTATTGGAAATAAGAAGTGGTTATGTATGGGTGAGATTGATTAGTAGCGTAATGAGGTATACAATAAAAAAATTAAAGGGAAATTCATATAAAAATACCCTCTAAAAACGCGTATTTTACCCAGACCCTCTGTTTAAAAAAGTGTCCATAATAAACCCCTAAAATCAAGTTTTATTCCATGAAGTAACCCCATGGTTAAATTAGCTTAACCATGATTATATTTAATTTTTGTTATATATATATTCATATTTTTTTACATAAAATAAAAACAAAAAAATTTAAAACCAAAACAACCACCTCCCACCACCCCCCACCACCAGCAGCACTCCACCACCACCATGCACAAACTAATACACGACCACCACCGTACCGCCACAGCACAACCGATACACGACCTCCTCCCAACACCCCCCACCACTAGAACGCACCTCACCACCCTCGAAATGCCACCTAATTCGAAACACTAAATCCTTATTCCATTCAAAATCCTTAAATCAATTCGAAAACTAACTTAGGGCTTTAATTCGTTTATGATTTAATTGCAAAATTGTATTGTCAATTGTGAAATTAGAGTTGTGAATTGGGGGTTTTGATTTGGGATTTTGGTGTCGCGAATGGGTGTTCAGATTTTTGGGGATATGGGGATCGATTCGGTGGGGGTTTTAGTTGGGAGTGTTCGTGAGGGTGGTGGGAGGCTGCGAGGGTGGGTAGTTGGCGAGGGTGGTGGGAGGAGAAAGTAAAAGGAGGAGGAGGGGTGTGTCGCGATCCACCGCCACTGCATAGTCAGGAGAAAGTTGGCGAGGGTGGTCGAGGGGTGTTGGTGGTCGTAGCAGGGTGGTCGAGGGGGTATTGGTGGTCGCAGCAGTGGGAGGAGGAAGGACGTGGCTGATGGGGGTGGTTGCAGGTGAAGGTGTTGGCTGTTATGGTTGGGTTCGGTATTGTATGATGGTGGCTAGGTTGGCTAATGGTGGCTGGGTTAGGTTAATTTTATTTTTTTGATTTTTTAATTTTTTATATTAATTTAACCATATGGTTTGGTTAAAGTTAACCATTGAGGTTATTTTGTGTACATATTATATAAAGCAGGGATTTATTATGGACACTTTTTTAAACATGGGTATATTGTGGAAAACGCGTTTTTAGAGGGGTTTCTTGTATAATTTCCCAAAAATAAAATAAGATTAGGTAAAAGACAATTGAATATATGTATATTGGGTTCCACCTACAAATCCTTAAAAGGTTTGAACTATTATTAACGAAAAAATTTTTATATAAGAGAGGTTTATGTGAAAATGACGTGTCACAAGTTCAAACCTTTTGGAGGTACAGGTTTGAACCATTGTGAATGCCATTACGGGTATTATTTTGGATTGGATAATTGAATATGGTAAAGTCAACTGATTAGTCACAACTCGCAAGCAAGAAGCAAGTCAATGAAGAACAAAAACAGAACTGAAGCGCAGTGCGAGTAGAGTATATTGAAGTTAGTCGCATCATTCGTAGTTGTTTGTTCCCTCCATTTTCATTGCCAATCCTCATTCTCTTCCTCATATTCCCTCATTTCCCATTATAAACTTGGCTCTTCGGCATTTTCGACTATTCCTTCTCCTCTTCCATTTTCCTAAACTACCCCCCAAAATCCTAACTGGAAACTTAAACCAACAAATTTTTTTTTTTTTTTTTGTAAAAAAAAATCTCATGCTAAATGCCAATCACGAGGTAAATTTTTAAACTTGAATTTTCTGTTTTTTTTTTCAATATCCGTCTCTGACAATCCCTCGTCTTTATCTACTTCTGTGTCCACTATATTTAATTTAATTAATAATAACATCTAAAATATTATTCTGTTTTGTGAAATTCTTTTTTATAGTTTAGATACATCAATGTGTTCTTCTTAGTTTCTGAGCTCTCATTCAATTATTATCTTTATATTTATTATTTGGGGCTCTTGCGAAATCTTGCTAAAGTCCCTCCTAGACCAAATTCATTCTATAATCCAAATTAATTTGGATGTATTGTTTTGTCCTTCAGAATTCGTAATTTGGATTTGTTTGGATTTCTGGCTGGGTATTTTATTTATTATTTCTTACTTCATCTTTAATTAGCTAGAAAATTTGAATTTTTCAAATTAATGTTAGATTTATATTCTATATTTCTTCTTGTACCGATCTTAATTCAGAGTATAGGTTCAACTTTATCTATATTCATGTCATATTTGCACTTCTTACATTCGGAGAGTTTAATACATGCATGTTATTTTGAAATTTTGATCATTTTCATTGATTTTTTAAGATTTCATCTATACAATTTTGTTTTGATCATTGCCATTCCCTCTTTAACACATAAATTTTCTTTGTATCATTTTATATTTTCTTAATTTTATTTCATCTGGGTTACATTCCTTTGACTTATAAATTATCTCATTCATAATTTATTGCAAACATTGCAATACAAGTCTTCAGATCTTCTACTAACATAAATTTCAATTTCCTGGTGATTTTTAAATATTTAGATAAAATCAAACACATTCAGCAATAAAGCTGTGGATCTTTATTGTGATATTGTTGTGACTTTTGTTACTTTCTTTGTTTCCTAGGAGAACCCAATTGTGACAACCTGATACAGTTTGATGCATCTGTGACAGTTTGTGGTGTTGACCAAACTGTTTGGATTAATGCCAAACAATACAAAAAAGTTGAGGAAAATTCAAGTTTTGTTTTTGGCACACAAGTTGTTGTAGAAGTGGTTAAGAAAAAAAAGGTTGATATTTCCATTATATGCGGCTGCATTTGTTCAAAAGAATCATCAAAAAAAGATGCGGTCAAAGAGAGGTGAATATCACAAGGCACTTTGCTTCCTCATACAACAAGCAGAGAGAAAAATGAGGGTCACAAATTACAGGAGTAGACCCCCCTCAAGCGGTACCATCTCGGGGGGTTCTTTGTAGGGATCGAGTCGAGCACCTTCGGAAGACCAGATCGCTTCTAAAAAGCTTGGTTAGATCATCAAGGGGAGAAGGTAAGACTATAATTGCTGGAAAGACCATCATCAAATGGTCTCAATTCCACCGAAGGGCCAGCAACAGTTATTGGGTGCTAATGGGGTAAAAGCCATTGATTTAGCAATAACTAGTATGCGCCACGAGGCCCCTCACGGACGAGCAGGTTGCTGCGCGTGTGTGCCGCATGGTTGAGCTCCGTAGACAGGATGAGCTATACCAAGGTATGGCTTACTCGAAGGGCAGGATTCGTGTCGAGAAGATTGGACTAAAAGTCAGTTTGGTTATCATTTCCTTTTGTTTTTCTGTGCTTATTCTTGTTATGTCCATTTATTCCTGCGTGTACTCGGTATCTTGAATGTTCAATAGGCGGCATTTTCGTGATTGTTTGGAATCTTTGAATTAAAGTTCTCTGTTAATTGAGTTCATCCAATGCAGCATCTCAACCTTCTCTAATCGTAGCCTGCTTTTGCTAACTTCTTTCTGCTTTCATGTCTGCTAGTCTAATGCATTTGTCATCTTTATTATACTTGCTGTTCCCCCAATAAATGTACCTCTTTTACAATTGCTCGGAACTTTGGCAATGCAACTATATACAACACTTTTGCTTACTATATGCTTAGTACACTAATTTGCTGTCTCCCATCTATAAATTTAGCTCAAAACAACATCAACTCTTTTTCATGGTATGAAACCTGAATGATTTTGCTTATTTGCAATTGCCCTTGATTGTAAAACCTTGTATTGAAACTCTGTCGATACTTCACCTTACATGGTTTTGTTTAAAGAAGTTAGCCCCACCAAGTAGAGTTGGAGGAAGTGTTGCAATCATTTGTATCATAAAATGTTAATATTTACCATATGAAAGGGCTTTTCGTCTTGCACTTTTATTTTATTAGCTACTTGCACAGATTGGACAAGGGACATACAGCAGTGTGTACAAGGCTCGTGACCTTGAAACTGAAAGTAGTTGCGATGAAAAAAAGTGAGGTATGTTGTCAACATGGATCAGAAAGTGTTCGCTCATGGCTAGGGAAATACATGTTTTACGTAAACTAGATCATCCAAACATCATGAAGCTTGAAGGGTTCTAGTTACATCAAGGTGTCAGGAAGCTTTGTACCTTTATTTGAGTACATGGAGCATGATCTAGCCGGCTTTCAGCCAGGCCAGGTTTAAATCTCATACAAACCCAGGTACCATTTTGATACTGTTGCTATTTTTACCTGGAGATTACAATTTCTCTTTGTTAAAATCCTTTTTTCCATTTATTCTTCTCTTGCTATAGTATTCTTTCAGATCAAATGCTTGCATCCAAACAACTACTAGCTGTCTTCTGCACTGTCATAGTCGGAGTCCTCATCGAGACATCCAAAGGTTCCACCCCCTCATCAACCATGACGGCGTGCTTAAAATTGGAGATTTTGGTCTGGCAACTTCTTCAAACCTGGCCAAAAGCAGCCATTCAACAAGCTCGTGTAGTAACTTTTGTGTATAGGGCACCTGAAACTTTTGTTAGGTTCAACTGACTACGAGTTGCTGTAGATATGTGGAGTGTGGTTGATTAGTAGCAGATTATTTGCTGGGAAGCCAATCATGCCTGGAAGGACAGACGGTAATTTGATTTCAACCCTGAATGGTTTCTCACTTCCGAGGATACATGTACGAATCACAGATGCTAGAATTAGACGGGCAACAACCATCGCACTTTTAAACACTGCTTCTCTTTTCTGTAAACCTAGGTAATGATTAGAAATTGCTAGTGTTCAGAAGTTTTTCCTGAAAAATACACAACTGTTTGCAGAATGCAGCTTGAACTAAATTACAACTCTTCCCACTTTCCAGTAAATAAAAACTTAGCCAGGGTTCTGAGTAATGAATGTGAAAGAATTGAAATTACAGCTAAAATTTATGCATCATTTAAACTTTATGTAAACATGATGTATTTCTTTACTTAATAATCTAAAACTTGTGTTATCTATTTAACGTGTCAATATGCATACTTTGAATCGTTATAATTCAACTGTGAACTCTATAGGTGGAGCAAATGCACTAGATTTCAAGCTTTGTGGTTCACCGTCTGATCTTACTGGAACAAAACAACTTCACACGCAACTAGTTTCAAACCCTCACAACCCTACAAGCGTCGTATAATGGAAGCATTCAAGATGTTCCTCAATCGCGTTAGCTTCTGTTGAACGCCCTTCTTTCAATTGAACAGAGAAAAGAGGAACTGCTTCACTGCATTAAAGAAGCGAGGTACTAACAGTAATATTATATGTGCTGTAACACCCCATTGCTCAAAAATACATAACTACAACTTATAAGCTGAAACCCCTCTCTGAAAATCAGGGGAAATAATATTTATGTCCGTCAATCTTCTTGTTATTCGAATTACTATGGTCTTTACTCTATAACATTTCTTTTCACATACAGTTCTTCACGACACACCCCACTTCCTTGTGATCCATTGGCTTTGCCAAAATATCCACCCACGAAGGAAATTGACATAAAACTCCGAGATGAGGAGGCTAAAAGGTATGGTTGGAATTAAATTGATTTTTTTATGTATAGTCATGTCAATTTCATTCAAATTATGATTGTTTCATGTTTAGTCAGTGTCTTTGWTGAAATCATGAATGTCAACAGCCAGTTTATGTATTTGTGGGTGCCACGGGGGGTGAGGGGTGKGAGGGGGGTATACTTGTGTGTGTCACGACACTTTTTTCCCAGGGGAAAGATACATGAATTGAAAGTCATACACCTTCTACAATAGGTATTAACAAAAAAACSAATTACTATCTATTCAATTCATCTAAAAATCTTCTTTGATGTTGAACAAAATKTAACAATAAAACACATCTCCCAAGCTAATTCATGCAGCCTTCTATGAATAAGTCTTACAATTTTGACATAGTTTTGAGGAGGTAATTCATTATATGATTGTGTATTCCATCACCGATTGCCAAGCAGTATGCTGAACAACTAAAACATTAAATCTGACTTTCCCACAAGGGAAGATAATTGCCAACTTCAAACTCCCACTAACTCCAAATTCTCACTATGGGAGAGGAAGAACCAAAAAATTGGGTAAATAACTATCATAAAGTTAAAACTAGAAATAAAAGAAAGATTTGGGGCTCACCACCATCAAAGGGATGATGACAGCCCCTTGTTTTAGAAAAAAGGGTTAGAGTATTAGGGTTTTTGAGGAGCTACAAAATCATTAGTGTCTACAGCTATAGCTTTGCAAAGCGTTTCATATTAGGGATGAATTAGGTGCAAAACAAATTATTTACAGCAGGATGTCTAAGATCCTGAATGGTAGGCAAGCTGCAAATACAAATTACACTATGTGATGTTGAGCTATAATGGCAGATAAAACGTTTTCTTCTTCCCCGTTCTATAGCTTGCATTTCAATCTGTGCTAACATACTTTACTTTTATCTTGACTGTTTTGATTTTTTGAGAGTTATTTTGTGGCTTTTCATAATAATGCAACGCACATCATGCCAATTTTAATTTGCAATGGCTAATAGCCTAATGAAACCCATCTTACTTGTTGAGTTCTTTCTTCATAATTTTAGGCGAAAAGCAGAAGGCACAAGAGGGCGAGGGCCAGAATCTGTCAGGAGAGGTCCAAGAGAGTCCAAGCCAACCCCCGAATATGATGCTTATGGAAATGTAAAGGTACTTTTCCATTCTCATAACAGGCATTTGATGATGTTCATTCCTAGTTTCATTGCCTTAAAAACATTTTAATATAATTGCAGGGACAAAATGATGCCAACAATTACAATGCTCAAGGAAATGGAGTGACTTCCTATACAGTTGATGCACAAAGACGAAACTCGGACAATGGTCTGTCGCATTGTAGTACATTGGTACACCCAAGTGCAGCTGGATCGTCATGGAATAAAAAGGCGAAGGATGATAATGATTCTCACCATGTTTCTGGGAGGACTATAAGCTCTTCAACGAAAGCACCTATATCTAAGTCTGAAAAACTTTCCCTGGCTAATGGAGAAACAGACCTGTCAAATTCCTCTTACAGAAGAGACGACTGGAATTCCAGTAAAGACAATGTAAGTTACCTCTGAAACCTTTTTTTTTTTTTTTTTGTTATCCACAGGTTGTTCAGTTCTTTAGGGAAACTTCCTGTAGTACCCTTTGGGTTTAAGCGAAAGTTCCATTATTTCTATAACCCTAAGACCAACGTTTATATTGAATACGAATGAAAGGGAGAAAGGGGTAACTCGACTATCTTTAGCTACAAATTCAGCTTACCATGATTGATATAATGTTATTGTCAGGTTCTTCTATTTTCAGAAAGAATCTTGAAGATTGTGTTTTTTGTATTTTTTCCTTTTTTCATTTTGTGAAAGAGGCTTTCAATCCTCCAAGAAGAAATCAGGATTCATTATCGGAGACTCTGATTCCTACCGGGGAATCCTTGAACGATATGCTGGAAAGAGCATTGAAAGGCAAATCACAGCAGCTTTAGAAAAATCACGGTCATGGTGAGAAAGCAGAACAAGGACTGATGATTGTTTGTTGAGGTTCAGTTGATTGTGATTCTAAAGTTCAGAAAGTGGGCTGTGTTAATTTGGGGGTGGTTATTCTTCTCGATTTTAACTTTTTTTTTATATCAATTTTTTGGTGATCCTGTTGCGCTTTGAGAAAATCAGAGACGACATGTGAGCGAAGCTAATGTTCACTTGCTAAAGATTAAAATAAAACCGAAATTAACCACAGAGTTGCAGAGAATGCTCAAGCGAAGCATCAGAGAAATGTACAATCCTTGGCATGATCAATTGTACAAGCTAAGGAGTTAGGGGATGCAAGAGAGATTGGTATAATCAAGCTAATTACGGACGGTGAAGTAATGCATGCAATGTTAGAGTGCTCCATATAAAAATGTCCTATTTTTTAACCTGTACTTGATTTTTTTGATGTCATTGCTATCATTTTCTTAATACTATGATAGTTACATCATCATCGCACTGTCTTCAGTCTTGACTATAGCGATGTTAAGGTGAGCTGTTATATAATCAAGGAAAGAGTCAAGCAGTCTAAAATATTAGCCTTCTTATTGATAAAGCAAAAATGCTAATCTCGTTTATACAATGGTTGTTATTTATCCTATGTTTAAAGTTAAATGTTAAGCATTAAACTCAACTATAATCTCCTTAAAGTTGTTGGCCTGCACGGTCTCTCCTACAAGTCCAGCATCCCATCAATAAGCATGAACTGAACACTATATAATAACCCGGGTCTTTTCGCGAACTAACTAGGAATAATCTTCGGGTGAAATTTTGAATAAATTTTGTTGAAAGAACATTGGACAGTTGACATTACATGGTTGATCTTTGTCATTTTGACAATAGTTATCAATACTATAACTCATGCTAGTTTAAATTTCTCTCTAAACATTCCAAATCAATATTTTAGTGTGCTTAACAAAGTACTCTAGGGGCGTGATGCAGGTTTTGAAAAATGGGTACTTCACATCACAACGGAACAAAATTTCGGTTTATCGGGTCAGAAAGTGGTCCGCATATAATAAGGTAAGAACAAAAATAATAGATGATATACATATGTAAATTGTCAATGCTTTAAATTCAATATAACCCATTATAAAAATAAAATATTTAAAACTATACAGATTGTTGTCTATGACTTTTCATATTTTAAATGTTGAACAATTCGGAGTTCAAATAACATTATGCCAACAAAATCTTTTCAGATAAGTTACTGAACAATCATTCAACTTTGATCTCGCAGAACTATTCTTACTTAAACTTCTCTTTGACATAATTCCATTCCGGTAAAATACTCTTTCAACACTTTGTCGTTGCAACTTATTGGCAAGACGTACGCACACATTTCAAAAGCCAAGTACACCAAAGTGCATGAGTTCTCATGTTTAGTTTGCTCCTCAACAAGTTGTCATGAGAGAGTTCATTCAAGTTCAGTATCATTACTAATCTTTCGTCACCGATTTTCCCTGAATATCAACATGACTTCATCACCATGACCACTTACAAATAAGCAAATGAGCACTAGGAAGTCTTGAGATAAAATTGAAAGATTAAGGTCCGAAGAATTTATGACTTTCAAAAGAAGAAAATTGTAACGTAGGATTGAAACAAGCCATACAAAACAAGTAATCTTTACTTATCTCACTAAAAATCGAGTTTTACAAAGTTACTTAGCAATTGTAAGAATCTAAGGACACTTACAAAACAATTCAACTCGAAAATGATGATAGTTTGTGACAGAGTGGTCTTGTTATTTACGAAATTCTCCTTGTTTTGGGTATGTTTCATATATCATACGTATCACATATCAACTTATATTACTTTATCCTTAAATAACTGTAGTGTCTGGTTCATTGAGCTTTATGAAATCATCATCTCTCTTTTATTTTGCCAAATTTTTTCTTTTGTTACATTAAGCAAACTACATTGTTATATACAAATATAATCAATGGCCTGGGTCATTATAAAATGAGTCAAAGTATTGATTGTAGAAGTAATAACCCTGAGAAAACATAACGTATTTTTACCTCACAAGGTTTTTCAATTTTGCATGCAGGACCTTAAAATTCACGAAAATGTGTGCGGTTGTTCGAATCTTGTTTTGAGTGCATATATGTAATTATACTATAAATGATTCGGTCAACTAGCAATTTGCATGTTTCTTTGACTAACTCATTGTATAACAGAATCGATCTCTGTTTTAATGATTTCAACATTGTTTTCAAGTTAAGGGGTGAGCAGGTGCGAGCGCCGGCGCGGTGGCAAGGATGCATACTTGCTGAGGGAGAAAAGGAAAAAGTAAGAGAGAAGATGAGAAGGAAATCAGAGACATGAGAGTGACAAATGAGGGAATGAGTTTGTTTATGCCCACCTCTGCAACTTTCCCCTTCACTTGGCGTGAGTTGAGTTTTAGATTTTTTTTTAAATTCGCGGAAATGATATTTTTTTTAAGATAATGGTGGGTTCACTACCCAGCCGTTGCCCCTAATCTAAATCTGCCAGTAGAGAAATACTTTTTCTCCGACTCAATTTGTTTGTTACGTTTGGAGAAATTGGGTAACGAAGAAGAGAGAAACTTTATGACGTGACGTTATTTGAAAAATCCTTTATGATATTATGAGAACAATATAATTCATTGTGAGATCTATTGTTAGATTCGTCTACAATGCATGGTTTGTCATCATCAATTTTTTGTAATTTTTGCTTAGTAAAAGTGTAAAGTGAAAGATATCAAGGTTTAGACAAGTGGCATTGAAACTGTGCGAAAAAGGGAACGTAACAACCTTTTTGAAACGGGATGGACAGTTTATTATTTAAGATGTTTGGGGCTACATTGGAATTTTTGAATGTTTGAATATAATTTATGAATTGAAATTTGCTACTTGATTTAGAACATAAAACTTTGTGAATTTACTAAATTGTTATAATAATGGGTTTTTCTACATGACACCCTTGAGTTTTCCACCAATTTTTTACAAGGTGCCATTAAGTTATCGATTTTTCTAGTCCGGTACTTTTTGTGCTATAAATTAAATGAATCTAAATTAATTTGATTCTAACTGGCACTATCTAAACCATCAATTTGCGAACTTAATAAATTCTAATTAACTAAAAAAGACTATCAGAAGGGGTGTCAAGTTATTATCTTTTTTTATCTTATTACTTTTTTGCAATAAAAATGCTAGTAGGGGACCTAGACTTTAAAGGTGGTGAATAAGTGTTTAGATGGTGACGAATTGACWCAAATTAATTTAGAGTCATTTAATTTATAACGCAAGGGCACCATGTACCAATTTGGTTTCTAGAAGAAACAATGTAGAAAACTCAATAAGTCATCCCTAAAAAAAMCCCCTCAATAAGTCATAGTAACATGTATTGCTTTTTTTTTTTKYTRYYAYMAMAMARMRKAGWARAMA
>SNQN01000401.1:99705-118762 GCA_008642245.1 Bassia scoparia | reverse complement strand
TGTAGTGGGTCGATGTTTGGGTAATTTAATAGATTTTTTATAAAATTACTTTATTGCATAAACTAAAGAAAACTTAACTGTCATTAGTAGTAATGCATCATGGAACAACACCTTAAGTTTAGTGCACCTCATTAACTCGATAATACAATGCATAATTGACTATTAGGCCAAACCTCATGGTCACTGAGGAATTTCTCAAACAATTAGATAGGCATCATTACCTGATGTTGCATCTATAAGGTTCACACTAGTAAAATGATGGTGAAAATCTCAAGGAAAGTTGAAGTTGTGACATTGAGATAAATAAGGAAATTTTTTACATCGGTATTGTGTGTTGAACAAAATAAAATTACTAAAACTAAATACTAAAAATGTGGTGTGGGTAACAAAATAAATTAAAAACTAAAACTTAACTAACTAACTTAAAAATAGGAATTAAATTGAGCAAAAAAATCTTTATCTAAAACATAATATAAATAATGTAAATTAAATAACAAAATGACTCATCCCAAAAAACATTAAATTTAAAATCCAAAAATATCGATCTTATTTAAAAAATTAGAAATCTAGCTTTTTTAAAAAATATATTATATAATATCAATTCATATAAATGTATGAAAGTATTGGAAAATTTTAAAAAAATCTTATTACTCGTAAATAATAAGTAAATAAAAAATATAAAAAAATATAGAAAGGTGATCTCATTATTAAAAAATGAATTCAAAACAAAAAGGTCGTTTGCATCGCACCCCGAAACGAAACAAGGGAAGGGAAAAAGGAGAAAGGAGAAAGGGACTCGCCGGCCACAAGGAGAAGCCGCAGCCCTCCCCCGGTCGGCGAGCCCCTACCGAAGGGAAGCGAGGAGGTTTGCAGAGGGAGAGGCAAAGAGAGGGCGTACAAAGGGTTGTACGAAGGGTTTGCTCCTTTAGCCCTAACTAATTAACTTGCCAAATAAATTGAATATTGATGCAAAGTCTACGAACCGTTCCGAAACTAGGAATAGACCAAACCCAGTCACTACCTCCAGGATTGTGACTCATGAAGGACTGAGTCACACCACCGATCTCCCGCAAAACGAGAAAACAACCCAACACGTCAATAGGTGATGAATACCTACACAACTCAAAGGGCGAACACAAACTAGGAGCCTAAAAAACACACGAAAAAAAGGAAAAAAACACCCGCTCGCCGGCGACCTTGCCCTAAACGAGCCAAAGCCGCTAGAAAACGAAGGATGGAAGAAGGGTTTTGATGGATTATGAGAGGGTTTTTGCTAGAGAGAGAATAGGGATTTTTTTTTACCAACAAAATTGGATTTTTTTTCTTTTATTTTGATGGATTTTGACGATAAGTGATAATTTATTTTCTTTTTCTTTTTTGGAAGAATATATAAACACAAAATCATAATGGGAGGGGAGAAAAACAAAAAAAACAAAAACAAAAAAAAAAACTAAGAGAAAACTTAACTGTCGTTAGTAGTAATGGTATCCTGAAACAAACCTAAGTTTAGTGACACCTCATATAACTCGAACAAACCGCCACCTGAGGAGATTTCCTTAATTGTTTTCAAATCAAAAATCTCAACGATGAGTATTATGTTTGGCAATTTGCTCCACATTCATGATAAGTATCATCATATTACCTCATGTTTTCATATATATATATATATATATATATATATATAGGGTTAGGATCCAATGAGATGGACCCTTAAAATGAGAAGTAATCTTGATTGATAGTGCAAAGAGACCAATTGCACAAGGCCGAAAATGAATGGAGGCTTCAAACCATGAAAATTTCTATTTATATAATTAATGAGAACATTAAAACARATGTTACCATTTGCTATAGCRGTAGGTATGCGGAAGTATCTTATGGTCACGGTTCAACACTTTCTACAAGCAAATTTTATGCTTTTGAGAAACTTTTACTTCGTACATTGTTCGCTTTTTCCCCATTTGTTCAATGTTGATTCGTTTAATTTTAATAATAGTGTAATACATAGTAGATGCAATACTTCATCAGTTTCAAACTAAATGTTACAAAAAAAAACATTTTATATCTCGCAAATAATATCCTTTTGTTGCATTTAATTTCTCGTATTTGAAATGGATGAAGTATACTAGAATAATTATTTATGTTTGCTAAACAAGTTGAAAACAATCGAGTTGACGATAATTGCACTGTAGAAAGAAATAATAGAAGTATAATTGTACAACTTTATTTTTCACGTATACGTTTAGGTCTCATTTTAATTTAGTCGAACAGGCCTTCTTAAAGATTGGAGACGACCTGATTTAGACATTTTTACAGTTTAACATCTTGCTCATACGATTTAGGACATTTCATGGTTTTTTTTAGGAATTGCCAAAAAGAATTTTATATTTTTTTTTTTTGCGAAAAAAGACCTTTTAAAAAATTTATATGAGAAGAGACCATAATAAAAAAAAAAAAAATTGTTAGAAAGACCTTGCCCTCAATTGCACCGTTGAGCATTGACTACCAAAACTCACCTATTTATACTCCTCTTTTAATTTTGTTTACTTTAAATTTAAAAAAAAAAAAAACAAAACCAAAAACCTCACCTCACAACTGACCTCAAACCCAACCCTCACCACCACAACTCCTCCCCTAATCCTCCATAACTACCCACAACCGCCCAAACTCCTTCCTCTACCTCGGAGCATAACCTCTCTCACAAACACCTACCCATCTACAACGAACCCACCAACACCCCACCCGACATCATCTTAACGACTACTCACCACCATAAACCAGATTGTCACCCTACCACTTCTTAAGTAACCACCACACCATATTTTCATGTTCACAATCACTGTCATTTCGTGAACACGAATCGCAACCTCTTCATTAACTCTTCATCAATGGAGTCACTTCGAGTTGGCTCCAAATTAGGAATTACGAGTTGTCCAAAATTAGGCTTGGTTTCCTCCGATTTGCAATTGAAGATGTTTCCGACCAGCTTCATTTCGTCAAAATTGGGTATTGGTGAAGTGTGGTCGGGTTCGTCGTGGTGGGTAGGTGTTTTGTGATGTTGTTTCCTCAGCAAGGACAAGAGAGGAGTTTGAGTAATTATGAGGTTATGGAGGAGTTTTAGGGGTTTGGGTGGTGGGGTTGTAGTGAGGGCATTTGGGCTTTAATGGTGAATGAGGAGTTGGAGATGTTTTTGTAGGAAATAGTAGTGTGGGTGCAAAGTGAAATGGAGTGCAATAGATAGGAAATGGTGGTCAATGCCTGAAAAGGCTGGTCAACACCGGAACAACCAATAGTCCCTGCTAAAATTTTTTTGTTTAAGGTCTCTTTTCACATAAATTTTTTAAAGTTTTTTCGCAAAAAAAGTATATAAAAGGTCTTTTTTCGACAAATTTTCATTTTTTTATCATTTTCTCTCACTTCCTCACCATTTTCTCTCTCCCCACATCACTTTTCTCATGTTTAGTATGCATAACTTTTTTATAATATTAAAATTAATTGTTTTCTCCATGTTCTATATTCACTGCAATAAACAATAGAATCACAAGCTTTGGTCTCTACAAAAAATAGAGAAGAGTCGAAGGTCGAGAGGTGTGACATGGTTTGCAACTCTGATGTTTGACAACAAGCTTCAAGGGGCTACAAGTAAGACTTGGGGGGGAGGGGGGGGACATTGTGAAGGGATGTGAGTAGAGGGTGTCAGGTAGTTCAGTCAGTTCTGATTAAACCATAACGAGTTCAGTTATAATTCAGTTCGTTGATTTCAATTCAATGTGGAAACAGTTGAGTTCAATAAAAATTTTCAGTCAAGTTTAGTACATTTTTTTTCAATTTTCAGTTTCAGTTAGTTTCCGTTTATTTCAGTTTGAACTTTAATTGTTCATTTCAGTTCAGTTATTTCAGTTTAACTTAATCGTTCATTCAATTTCAATTTATTTCATTTTGAACCATAATTTACAGTTTAGCGTCTTTGATAAAAAAATCGTTTCTAACGGTTAATTTCGATTGAAAGCAAAAATACATGTTAGCGATTTATATAAAGTTAATCGTTTTGGTTTGAGTACTATCTATAACATCATGGGATAAGGGTGTCTATAACACAAATCTATAGAAAATAAGGAAAACTAAATATAAAGTACAATATGTGCGTCAAAAATTCAAGTGGCAACAAAATCAGTCTAAATTATGTCAATCTAGATATGTCTATGTAATCTATGTAAGTTATATCAATTAATTATGTTGACAACCTTTTCAATTTAAGCAATTAATTTCCACTTTCGTTGCAGTTACAGGTTCAGTTTCAGTTTGTTTAGTTCAGTTGTAGTTCAGTTTCAGTTGTTTCAGTTCAATTGCAGTTCAATTTCAGTTTGTTTAGTTCAGTAGTAGTTCAGTTTCATTTTGTTTCAGTTCAGTTCCAGTTGACTCTTGTTGATTTTCAGTCATCAGTTTGCATCAGTACAGTTTCYAGTCAGTTTTCAATTAACATTTCAATTTCTATAAATTCTAACCAAACTGACAGCTCTAGATGTGAGGGGTAATGGAAAGAGAAATGGAATTTCACTTTTACTTATCTATTAAGCTATAGATCACTTGGATCAAGATGATAAGACACAGCCTAAACTTAGATGAAATATAAAAGGTCGAACTAAAGACTTATATTGTCGATTTTTCTAAAGCAAGATAAAGTTAGAACAAAGAAAATGTCAACATAATTACGATAGTAACTGATAAGAGCCCGTGTAATTTTTATATATAATAGAAAAACAAAAAACACCAATCCTAAAGATAAATATTAACACAAAAGACTAAATTAAATGAAATTAAATTATTACAGAGAAGACAGAAACCACAATTATTCTGGTAAAAACCACACAAATCAAAATCTTAAGCTAAAAATTAATAAGACTAATTATGGAAAAAGGAAATAGCAAATGACCCAAATGCTATGCTTGAATTATGAGTAATATATCAAGGAAGTAATAGAATTTGATCAAGGGTGATGGAGTAACGGAGATGATTGTAAAAGTGATTATGTGTTAAGGCTGATGTGATGAGGTTTTAGATCTTAGGGAGTGAGGAGGATCTTAGTTGATGATTGCATGGGACATGTCTTTAATACATGTAGGCAACCCCTTTTGTGGAATTGGTGTTTTGATCGATTGATTAATTAAGGCTAATGTATTAAGCAAGTTCTAGGACATAAATGGTGGGGAAAGTCTAACTAAGAAAAAGGAATGAGTGTTCTTTTCTCTTCCCTACATTTCCTTCTATTTCCTTGTATCCAAACAAAGCATAAGTTTCGACAGCTTCACTTTCTTAACCTAGATATAATAAGAAAAAATTTGAAACTAAAATCACTATCCTTACAACGTCTTTCTTTCGGAATTGCTAGAACAAGAATTCAGCACCAACTCATTGACCTACATTTACTAATTTCAAGTAAAATGGGAACAACAACACAATAAGTAAGAGGCCACGAACTAATCGAAAAATCACTATGGCAATGTAGTATCCAAAACCCCTCCATTTATACACAGGGTTACGAGGAAAATGTCAACTTCAATTAGCTATGTTCAACAACCATTCCATCACAAATTATATAATCATGGTGATGAAGAAGGAAAAAACTCCTTACGAAGTCAATAAATACCAATACAGTTCATTTGATCAAGCACCACAAAATCTGTCAATCGGAAATCAAGTTCATCTTCATTGACACAAAGTCAACTGATTTTCCAAACCTTAATAATCAAGAAAACATCGGAATCACTTCCACAATAATCACATAACAACCCCAAGTCAAAAATCCCATTTCAGACTTTCTTTGATTGAAATAATTGTAAGACTATGATATATAGTTCAACAACTACAGCAACAAATAAAGCAGATAAAAGAAATATCAGCAATTTCAAAAACAGGAAAACAATAATATGCATAAGACCATAAAATTCCTAAGAGAAAAGAAAACAAGGGGTACCTGAATTAGATGAAAAATTATCAGAATTCTTCTTGCTGGAAGCATGAACAACGAAGGATTTACTAGTACAATCAAACTTGCGCTTAGAAATTCTGATCTCAAAGAAACGGGCATAATCTTCAACTGAAAAAGATGAATTCTTGGGAAAAGTAGAGGAAAAGGGTTTCTCAAGAAATGAATGCCGAGGAAAAATGGGAGATGGRTTRTTGTATTTGACATGAACAGAAAACAGATCCATGATTTAGGGCGATCACAAAGATAAGGGGGAAATTAGTGAGGGGGTTTAAGCGATTGTTAGGAAATGGAGTGAAAGCAGTGAGAAGAATCTCAAAGCATCAACCAATAATGTTGAAACTAACAAAGAAAGAGCTAAACGACGAACAGCTGATGCAGACAGAGAATACGGAGATAAAACATGAAAGAATATGCTTTTTTATTTTGAAAAATTAACAAAAATAATCTTACTTTTAATTGATTTGAATCCTCTAGGGCTCAAATCCGTATCAATGGCTAATATTAATCTTCCATAAATTTCAAAATTAAAAAATATAAAAGTACAATATAAAATAAATAAAAAAATTCACTCCCACTCTCACAACTCTACAATCCTTTAAATTTTAAAGGATCCTAACATCTTTCAATGGTCCTATTTGAGTTTTGAATAATTCTAAAATAATCCAACCTTTTAAATCCATTTTCCAAAAATGGTCCTTAACGATTGGTAACCTATAAATTACATTAATTGTACATGTGTCAATTCATATTTAGCTCTAATTAAATTTAAACTAAATTAATTAAAATTTAATATAATTAATTATAGGAAAATTTCCCTACAATAATCCAACCTTTCACCCATTTTCTTTAAATAAGTCAAYCTTTTGATTATCTTACAACAAGTTATCCTTTGTACATTAACTTTAGTTCAATTGTTTTACTTGTTACCGATTACCCGGTAAATTAGTCTTTATTTTTATAAAAAAAATTAAAAAAAAACACCACCACCTCCTTCCATGTTTTCAACCCACCACCATAACATCCACAATGCACTAAAAGCAACCCTCACCRGTCCACCACCTCACACCTCTCTCTGACCCCATGAACCAACGGTCACCTCTTAATGCGTCATTAACCACCACTTTCTCTCTTTTATTCCACTCGAACTTCAACTCCAAAATTCATTAGCACTCAAACCCCAACAACACGAACACGCGCTCCCAACCCCCTCTGCAACCCATAATCAATGCAGCCCCTCTACGCGAAACCAGAACCATTGTAGCCTTTCCGTGCGCGCTAAAACCAGTATGTTTCCTTCCACGGACCAATAATCCACCACTTATCCATAGAGCACAACAGCTGAACCGCGTCTCTTGAAAAACCATAGTTGTACATATAGTTGAGAACTTGATATTTAATTTATTATCATATGGGAATGGTTTCCTCATTTTCTAGTTTTGTATATAATAATCATATTTCAATTTCATAGGTTCATACTATGACTCTGCAATTTATTTGTGCAATTAGTGTGTGTTAAAAACAATCCTATTTCCATAGGATCATTCCAGATCGGAGAGCAAAGATTCGAGGAGTAGAGAGGGGGGAGTAAGAGAGTTAAAAAAAATCACTTGTTAATTGTTTATTACTATTGTCATAGGTAATTAATTTTGAAGTGCTATTGGAAGTTCATATTTATACAGGTAACTATTGGCGGATAAAAAAAAGGTTGACTTATTTAACGAAAATGGGGTGAAATTGATTTGTAGAAATTTTTCTAAATCTAATTAAAATTAAACTAAACACACCTACCATACACAAACACACATTGCCACCATGGCCGAGCTAAGATGATGCACCACGTGCTGAACACACACCATCTTTCTCTCCTCTTCTCCTCATACACCGCAACTAGACCACTGCATCACGGTGTCGTCACAACACTTCTCTTTTCCTCTCACTCTCTTCAATCTTCCTACCAATGCACTTGCGCTACAGACCTGACTGTGTTTACATTTCCTGTCTTTCTCACATTTTCATTCCTCATTTCTTTCCTCGTTCGACCATGGCCGCCACACGCCTCCTGGTTCTGCCTGATGGTGCTCTTATCTTCCCATTCATTTGTTGTCACGTTCTTTCCACTATCACTACGCAGTGAGTTGCACGTCTGCACTCTTCTAGACTCCTCAATTTGAGTGGTAAAACCTCATCACCTTTTGGTGGGTAAAAAGTATGGTTATCACCTTTCACTTGATTTTGGTGTGGTGTGTGGTTGGGTTTCGTTCAAGGTGTTGTTGGTTGGTGGTGTTATTGTTAACGGGTTTGCCTTGGGTGGTTGGTTAGGGCTTGTTTGCGAAGGGGTTGTTGCAGTGGGGTATGTGCCGCTGCGGGCTTCGTTGCGGATCACACAGTGCGTGGTGGGGTGGTTTTTAAAAAGTTTTAATAAAATTCAACCTAATTATTGATTTTTTGATAAATATGGTGTAAATATTAATATTTTAATCGGTTATGTAGTTGTGGTATTAAGCGTTTTTGGAAAGATGTGTTGTAAAGTGAAATTTATTGTTGGATATTATTCAATCTTAATTATTTTGGAAGAACACTAAAGGTGGTAATTTTTGTTATTTTTTTTTTTATTTTTTTCTTGGGTGAATTATTGAGCTATGTATGTACTCGTATATCACTTATCGATAAATGTAATAAAGAGATCTTATACTTTTCGTTCGTCTATTTTTGGTTAAAAAAATGCTACTTATTCCTGATAAATAATATTGGACTTAGTCTTCTATAACAATCACTTTATCAATAAATAACGCCTTAAAACAATAGTCTCTCCAAAACATCACTCATTTCCACCATCATTTAAGTCATTTTTTTATACACATAAAATAAAAACAACAAGAACGTAAATGCAACTATGGCATAATTTTCATCAGTGGGTTAGGCCGTATAACAAAAGAGCATTAGCAGGGTGCAATAGCATATAGCAAACAAACTCTTTGAGGTTTGTTTCATGCAAATCACAATTTCACAAACCTCTCTCAAATAAACCTATGACTAAAAATAGGACAAATTTTTCCAAAGGTTTATATTGAGATCTACAATTTACACCTTATTTTAAAGTAAAACTTTCTACTAATTTACTTTCATACTTCAATTTAATTTTCATTTTTTTTAACTCAATTTTTTTTATGCAAAGGAGAGGCTAGACCTCAAACAAGAAGGAAAAAAACAAAAATAAAACAACTACATGGGAATTAATCATGGCAAATCCACTCCTACAACATCATTACTAATAATTCTAGCCAAATCCCGAGGAATCATAGTGGGCAACTTAAAGGTTGTCGGTTGCAACACCACGGTTAGCGAGCCAGTCCGCTGCCATGTTAGCTTCACGATAACAATGTGTGATGCGAGTTTGCCATTGGGGATGAGCAAGAAGATCCTTACACTGTTGAATTATTTGACGATGCGGTCCAATATTTTGCTCATTTTGGCCGAGTAGCTGCTCACATGCGCAACTATCAATGCAAATGCCAAGCATGGGGATTCGTCGTTGCCAAGCCAAAGTAATTCCTTTAAAGAGAGCCAACACTTCCGCTCTAATGGTCGTGCAATTGCCAAAGTTTGTCGAGAAGCAAATCAAAGAGGATCCATGGGTATCACATAAAATACCACCGCCACCTGCCGCTCCTGGTGAGCCCTTGGCTGCACCGTCAGTGTTGAGGGCCACCCAACCCTCATGTGGAGGACGCCAAAGTACAAAAATTTTACACTTAGTCATGCGATTCGTGCTAATCAAATCATAACCCAACGCCAAACGCACTTCATGAAATTTGACTTCCAGGAAATCAAATTTATTAATAGGAATTACCTCACCTCGTTGGAGCACCAGTGAGTTTTAACTCAATGACGACCCCACCAAAAAGTCACATCCCCATTTACTAACCACTCACTATTTTGTAACCTCTTTTCATATATGAACCCCAACAAAATTGAGTATCAATATGAGGTTTTTTATGAACCTAAAAAAAAGCCTCTCCACAAACTTTCTATTGCTAATGCCCTTATTTCTTCATAAAAAACAATGGCATGATATAAAAAAAAAACTACAAAACAAACTAAAAAAACGAAATCATTTTTTTATCAGTTTAATTGAATCATAGTCAAACTATTACTCTTACTAAGTTGTAATAAATCTCTAACAATAGTTGGGATAACAAGGTCACTAACATGGTATTTTTTGTAATTATATATAAATAAGTATAGGGGTAGAATCGTCCTAGTGTAATTATAAATATAAGTCAGAAAGTACAACATTATAGCAGTAGTGACACGTGAATCAAGATCAAATGACGTTAATTTACGCGGACAAGGCTCTAAAATTTTTAAAAACTGTTAGTATATATCTAGACAATGTTAATACCTCTGTAGAAAATGTTAGTAAAAGTTAAGACAATGTTACATTCAAAAAGTACTCTACTGTACTGACAAAAAAGTACAGACAAAAATTACTCTACAATACTTTTTCCAATACTTTGTTACTGATTGTTGCCTTAGTTTTAAAAAGCGTGAGGCGCTCCGAGGCGCTAAGGGTCCCTAGAGCCGAGGCGCAAGACGCTAGGCGAAAGCGCTAGCTTTTAGGATATGAGACGCTAATTTTTGCTAATTTAAATCCTTTATAGATCAAAAGTAGAACATATATAGTACTAAAAAAAATAGCAATATTATTAATTTAAAATAGACATAAAAAGACATTGTTCATGCTACGCTATTGAAAAAGACTAAAACATATTAAAAATAAAAGAGAGAAGAAGAAAGCAAACAATAGAAACTTTGTTGATGACTTTGTAGGAGTGTAGAACACTAGAAATCATCTTCATCATCACCATCATCATCATCATCATCATCATCATCATCATCACACTCCTCGTACTCATCCTCGACATAATCTCCATCGTTGTCATTGTCTTCCTCCAATTCATCATCATCAAGTTGAACTCTAGAAGTAACATTTGGTGTACAGTAAGGTCAGACAAGTAGTCAACATGAAAAATTAAACTAAAAAATCAGTACCTAGAAAACAATCGTGACACTGTGACAGCAAAAAACAGCAAAAAAAAAAATTAATAAAAAAAACAACAAAAATAAATAAAACAAAACAACAAATTATATAGCAAAAAACAAATAAAAAAACACTCAGGAGAAGAAACAAAAGAGTAAAATAAATGAAAAGGAGAATAAGGAAAGCAAATACATAACATGAACGAAAGAAAGAAGAAAAGGAGAAGAAAAAAAAAAGGGAAAAAAGAAATGGAGAAGAACAGAAAAAAGGGAAAAAAGGTACCTGAGAAGTGAAGTTGTGGCCGGAGATTTGGACGACGGTGGCCGGAGTTCTGGACGGATGTGAGAGAAGTTTGAGGATGGGAGGAGAGATGTCGAGATGCTAGGGCAAAAATAACTTAAACAAATCTTTTGAAATAAAAATAATAAAGATTAATAAAGATATAAGTAAAAAGTAGGTCAAAATAACAGTTGAAATGTAGAAAGTGATAGCCAGCTGTACAAATTTTAAAAGTTATAAAGATAAGTAAAAAGTAGGTCAAAATAACAGTTCCAATATTCTGTCATTGCCGTTAAAAGTTGCTGTTAAGACTTGAGAATACCACTTTCTTCATCTAAAATTCATCATCTTCTACCTCTTAACATCAAAATTATTTGATTTAAACAAAATAAATAAATAATTTACCTAAAAAAAAATATCATCTTCTTCTGAACTTCTAAAAAAAATGAAATAATCATCATCTTCATTTTGCAAAAGTAAAATCAATGCCTATGGTAAAAGCTCGATCGAAAGTCATCTGGTATTGAAGAATTTTCTTTAGAAGCACAAACTAAAAAGGAGTAAGAACTCCAATACATTTGAGGTTAATAATTGTGGTGAGATTGAATCTCGATTGGTTTGTTCGTTTCATGCATTGGTTGATGTGTTTAGTTGATCGATGTTTCTGAATTTTTGTTGCAATGGTGATTGAAGCTGTTCTTTGAATTAATTGGCGGTGAATGTAGATGATGGTGGTGATGTGAGAGGACAGTAGTGGTTGCGACTGGTGGAGGAAATGGTGGTTGTTTGTAGGTGGTGTTGAGGATTGTTGTTGGTGGTTGGTTAGTGGCCGATTTTGACGGTAGTTGGTGACTTGGTGGCCAGAATGGTTAGTGTGAGGTTGACTTTTGAGCTGGTGGTTAACAATGGTGTTGCATTGATGTTTCTGGTGTATACTGTATAATAATAATAGGGATTTTTCCCCATATACCCCTGACTTTAAGCCTAATAATCCATATACCCCCATGTTTTTAGAAACGCCTCATATACCCCTGACATCAGATATAATAGCCTAAATACCCTTACTCTAACGGAAAAGCTAACACCGTTAGTTTTTAACTCAATTAAGTTTTAATTCAACATAATTAGCTCCTAATCTATTCTCTCTCCCTCATTCTTCTACCTGCATATCTTCTCTCTCCTCCTTCCTCTACCTCATCCACAATGCTCTCCAACCTTCCTTACTACTTCTTCGATTTCCAAGCTTTATTTCGCCAACAATGAAATCAAACATAATAGCTTCAATCAATTGATGAATTTCGCAGCCATCAAAATTGAACAATAAAAAAGAGGGGAAGAATACCTTAAAAAAAAACCAAAACCCAAACAACAACAAATTGAACAATAAATTGATAGTGTTAAGATTCAGCAACCACACAACAACAATAGCAACACAACAATGGCAGGTATTTTATGACCGATGGAGTTCGTTGTCACCGATCTTATGACCGATCTTCTTGTCAGGTATTTTGTTGCTGATTGTTTGCAATTGTTTGCTGACAAGTAGTAAGGAAGGTTGGAGTTCACAATTGCTACTGGATATACAAAGTACAAAAAATTGACATCTCGCCATCTCGGTTGCTTGAGATTTCTTCGACAACAATCAACAATGGTGGCAACGAACTTGAAAGCAGAAACGATGACGCTGATGGAACGAAGAGACGCCATTGAATCCGAGATGAACGCCATCATTCGCCGCCTCTGCCACGACGGCGGTCCCGGTCTCTCCGGCAGGCTTCTCGACTTCGCGGTACGCCGTTGCATTCATTCCGATTGCCAAACTAGGGTTGCATAAATCACTCCTTTTATGCTGAACTCAAATTCAATTTCTTCGTCTAATTTTGTGTTTTGCGTTGGGAATCGAAAGTTGTGCACTTGTGAAGTTGTGATTGTTCTACTAAAATAGGCAAAGATTGAGCTGAAATATTCGATTTGAATGGTATTGTGTTGAGTGAATTTGAAATGTTGTCACCGATCTTATGACCGATTTTCTTGTCAGGTATTTTGTTGCTGATTGTTTGCAATTGTTTGCTGACAAGTAGTAAGGAAGGTTGGAGAGCATTGTGGCTGAGGTTTGAGGAAGGAGGAGAGAGAAGATATGCAGGTAGAAGAACGAGGGAGAGAGAATAGATTAGGAGCTAATTATGTTGAATTAAAACTTAATTGAGTTAAAAACTAACGGTGTTAGCTTTTCCGTTAGAGTAAGGGTATTTAGGCTATTATATCTGATGTCAGGGGTATATGAGGCGTTTCTAAAAACATGGGGGTATATGAGTTATTAGGCTTAAAGTCAGGGGTATATGGGGAAAAATCCCATAATAATATGGAGTAAGTTGGAGTATTGGAAGCTTTTTTGTTTTTTGTTATTATTTATTTACTTGGCAATAAAAATACTAAATGACTTAACGGTAGAATGAGATAAAGTTAACAAATTATTGGATGGAGTACCCAATATGCAACTTCTGAGAGTTGAGTACTCTATTTGCTAAAAACACCAAAGTTGAGTACCTACTTCTGGCCTTAAACTAGAATTTAACCACTATCTAAATTACTCTCCAAAATTTACTTTTCAACTCACATTTATTATATTTTCCTTTTATATGAAGTAAAAAGGTCAATAAGAATATTATTAAGTTAACACTTTCTCTCAATTAAAAATTCATTTTTCTTTATTCTCTCCCCGATTCCAAACAAGACAAAAATAATAGAACGGAGGGAATACTTACTAATACAAGATCAAACTATTACAGAGTTCATTTGATTAAGAACAATTTCATGTATGTCRTTGACCATTTTACATCAGCGAATTCGGCGCATTAGCATATTTTCTTAGATAATTTTTTGATGAGAGGAAACACTTTCATTTCTCTTTAACGTGAAGGAAATTTCAAAAAAATGAGGATCGAAGAAAAATTGTGTGATACAATTTACTTGTAATACTAGGTCATTTCCATGCTAATATAAGTGTTTTAAGTTGAAAATTTATTGTTTTATATATATTTTAATAATAATTAAAATGATTTCAACTTATACGAAAATAGCTATTTTCAAGTTTTGAGACAAAACTTATTTGAAGAGGTATAGATTGTAATACTTCGTATATTAATAAATTTGACATGTTTAAAGAAATTCATACATTTTGTATTTATTAGTATGTACTTACTCGCACTTTAGAGTTGTACTAGTAGCACACGGCGCGCGCAATCGCGCCGTGTTCCACATGAAAATACCTTATAAGAAATATATTGGTTTCTATGTAATAAAATTTCTAAGCTACATTAATCTGTCTCCAACTATCATCTTAATTATCTAAATCGAGTTCATTGTTGCTTGATACGATTTAGTTCAAAGAAATATGACCAAAATACTCAAAGTAGAACTTAAGATATGTATTGTTTCCATATGACAAATTGCAATTGATCATTACTTCTCTTCTGCATTTGTATACGTGGAACTTAGTTATGAAGGGAAACTATGCATTGCGAGCAAGAATGGAAATAGTAGAACACTTAACCAACACTATCCAAATGAAAAGTCTCGCTTGTTACAAGACCATCTTTCATGTTTCAACAATCTTCCACCAAAAAAGGATTCACGAACAAGTTTAGCTTACTGCGCTAATAATATTTTATTCATACGACAAACGACAAACACAACTAAGTTTATCCATTACATAACCTAGCAAAAGTAGGATAGCCTCGAACAAGCACATCAAACTTGGAGCCCTCTTATTCATCCACACCTGAAAGAGCAAATACCACCAAAAAGCACATAAGAAAACATAATCAATTACTTACTTGTAACAATCAAAGAGCAAACACAATGTCGCAAATAAATGATGACTGTAATGAATAATGCATAAAGGTCACAAATTACAAAGTAATGATTTAGTGTATTACAATATTAACAATGCCTATGTTGAATATAGTTAGTTTATATACTTAGAAGCCTCTAAATTGTTCTTTATATAAGAAGATCGAATGCCTATAATAATATACTAAGCTTGTGAACAGTTGTGTATTACAAAGATCTTTTTATAGAATTGTTCAATAATATGATATGTTACCTATGACAATATATTCAACATAAATGACTTGAGGTATACTATACACATTGATCACAAGCTGAATATTGTATACTATAGCAAAGTTTCACATTGTTCTAACACACTACCACACTTAATATAGCAAATATTCTACGTAATCGGTAGCAAGAAAAGATGTCGTATAGATTATACTAACACACTAATACACTACCAGTCATTTTTTTCGCCAGAATGTTCTTCATTGCTAACTGTTATAATTTCCATCTAGAAAACCCCCACCACCGGCAACATTAGACAAACAAAAAAAATATTTACTACCTTCACTTCCCCTATAAAAGTATGACTAATGCGAAACCCAAAATATTTAAAACTACACTGTTGCTATTGCTAACTCAAAATTAAAAAATAAAATGATAATTAAAAAAAAGACACGATCCATGACTTACACTTCCAGCAAGTGAATTACCAAACACCTTACCATTAATCAACTACTATAATTTATAAAAGCAAATAGCAAAGTTGCCAAAAGGCTTGATTGTCGCTATATAATCTGCTGGTCAAACCAGATATTGATATTTGCTAGCACCAAACCACTAATTGTTAAATATAGCTTCTATCTAGCTATCTGTTCCAGAGAAAGCTTTGAAAAAATTGTTGTGGTTTATATAGAATAACATACACCCAAGATTTTAATTTATAAACTGAATTCACATACGCCCATGCTGTGCTAACTAAAAAAAAAAATGTTGTAGTAAAAAACAGAATTCACATACTTGCTTTCTGTCCCGCTTTTCCCACTCGCTTCCCAAGCTTACTTTGACCAAGGCCAATTTTTCATCTTCTTCAACCTTTTCTAACACATTTGACTTTCAGAAAATTCAGAATAAAATACTTCCTCCGTTTTTTTTAGATGCCCCGGTCAACAAAACACACTTGTCGAGACACAACTTTGACCGTTAATAACTATAATTATGATTAATGAAAATTATAAAAAAACTAGATATTAATATATTATTTAACGAGACGAATCTAACGAGATCCCATTTGACTATATTTTTCATTACGTGTAAAGCACAAAACTTGATCAAAGTGCTTCCTGTGAATAGTGCAAAAGTCAAACTGGGGCAACTAAAAAAAACGAAGGAAGTACTTGTTTTATGTGAAAAATCAAACAAAGAATCAACCAGATAACATTATAAATCATAACTCAAAATGACAACAAAGATCTTCTCAATGAACAAAACAACTACATAGACAAACTCAAAATTTAAAACCATAATAACAACCCAAAGTACCCCAAATCACAAGAACAAATACATACACAAAACATAAAGGGAAATAAGCAAAATCTTAAATTAAAATCAAAATTAATTACAACAAAGAACCAACAACTTCACAATAACAATAGATTCAACAACAATTCCCTTCAAAAAAAAGGAAAAAAGATTTCTTTAATCTAGAAAATGATACCAGTATACCACCTAAACGCTATCTCCCGAAATTACACTAATGAAACCTCAATAATAGTGTAACCAACCCTTGAAAAAGTAAATTCTCAGCACTTTGATTAAGAATCTCAACTTTTCTGTTACGCATACAACTTGGATTTTGAGTGCCATTTTTTTCTCTTACTATTTCCTTTCTCAAACAATCAACCTGTTAGGGCTTTTACATTGTGATAACGAGTTCTTTGGTTTTAAACAGTGACTTAGTTTATTGGTGCCAATCCTTATAACTATCCAGTGTCCTGCTAGTGTTTGTTTTACTTTGATGTGAGTGTTGTAGCTAAGTAAATCATTCATTTTATTAGTACAAATGTCTTTTTTCTTTCTATCTGCTTCCCTTTCCTTTTCTAAAATTTCATTCTATCCTTCTTTCCACTTTTCTCTTGATCTGATTCCATTATAATACAGTTGAGCTCATAGCTCTTGTATCACAAATATTAATTGCATGTTCAATTGATGATACGACTACCTGTTTAGCTATCACTGCTTCAACCAAAGTAACGTTCCTGTCCGCAGTTCCTGACCAGCAGCCCTGCCATGCCAACTTTCAATTGTTGAGATATCAACATTTAACCTAAACAATACACAAAATGATGTAATGAGATTTAAAAAGGCAATGAGTAATTTGATCACACATCATGAAGCTCGCTTAGAAATTTGTAACATATGTAAACACATTCTAACATTACTCACCATTCAGGGATCGTACCATCTGCCTCTGCAACAGGTTTAACCGGGGTTTCAGTTTGAGCTGAATCCTCCCCAATGGGCTTGTCTTGGTCCACATCACGAACAATCCAATGGAGAACATTATTCAGAGCCAACATGCTTGTAAGGGCAATATGCTATAAAAATTCTTTGTCATTAATCTGCTCAAGCCTCCTTGAAAGTACATCTGAATGATCCTGACACATGATGAACATGAAGCAAATGAAATGTATGAAATACGCAAATCATAGAGAATTATAAGGAAACAGATAAAAATTGGTATCAGCATATCATAGGCAATCATGCATATTCACCTCCTTTTTCAAAGCAGCTATCTGTTCAGTCTATTGACAAAAAACGGCGACCTTTAGAGTTCTCGTTTCATCAGTTACATAGCCATTAACCAGCACCCTGCACACAGCACCTAACACCCAAGGTTAGGACATTAAATGTGCACAGTTCGTTTGTACGGTTTACTTGACACACAAGATGGACCTAATCTTACTTGGTCGAAGCTTTAACCGTGCTACATACTTTAACCGTGCTTCATTGCATTTTGGCATTTATGGTCAGTAGTGTCGTTCAAAACTCTATTAGATTATGATTTTTTATGAAAGTATCTTTGTGTATTATGCAAAATGCAAACGGAATTTGTCCAGTATAAGGTTTGTGGGCGTTTGTATGAATACAGCCATACAGACATAGTTCATAATTGCGTACAATTTGAGCTTTTCTTAGCTAATTAAATACTTGCATAGATGCCTACGATTTAATTCCTAAATGTAAAAAAAATTCCACAATGATTCAAAATTTCAAGAATTTCTCCGGAAAAACAAAATTTGCATATTTGCATTATACTTTGAAACTGGAACGAACCCAAATCGGCTTGGGCTTATTAATTATCTATCACAGGAAAAAGCACAAGAAAACAAATCCTACAATAAATGGCATCACATTCTTCACATGTGTATAAATTTTATGCAACATGAAGCAATGGAAGAATGAAAGGCTCATGACCTTCAACTGTCCATAAACAGAGCTCAAGAAAAGGCTAAAACCCCTAAAAGAGACACACTTGTGTCGTTCTTCTTTAACTAAAGAATGTCTACCAAACCAAACCTAAAAGAACACAATCACAATCTATACCTTGAACTTCAAGCACATATCTTGCTTCAATAAACAAACCCATTTTAAAGAAAATCCGTTACCCAAAAACAGTAACATTAATGCAGATAACCTTAGCATAAGGAGACCTATTCAACTCTACAYGTACACCTGTAACCTCTCTTCCCATTAGCACTGCATTTTACAAAGACAGAAAAATGATGTTTCTATTTCACTAATAAACAAGAACAGGAAAAAAGAAAAAAGAAAAAATCAAAGAAAAACCCTGAAAATTAGAGAAAATATGCTACTCAGCTAGCAGAACAAAGCTGCGATTTCGAGAAAATGTT
>SNQN01000401.1:66459-85878 GCA_008642245.1 Bassia scoparia | reverse complement strand
AGTGAGAGTGAGAGTGAGAGTGAGAGTGAGAGTGTCCAATAAAAAAACAAGTTATATGGGAACGTCAAAACCAAACCAAATGGGTACATGTATTATTTTAAGAGGTACATACAGGCATTAAAAGGGTACGTAAGACCTGAAATTACTGTTGATGAACAGTACAAAAAAAACCCCAAAACACTGTAGCAACACGCGTACCCCTTTAAACCTGTAATGTACCTCAAATTGAATTATAAGTATATTGCTAGATTAAATCGTGGTCTTCCATTTCAAGATCCTACGATCAAGATTAGAAGTTTTCACCTAAGGGTTTGGTTTTCACATGATCCTCTCCTACTAAAAATCTGACTTTCGGTGAAAACTAAAAACTTTCAATATTGGCCATAGGATTTAGAAATCTATGATCAACTGCTCCAAATTCACTTAAGATGCAAAATAGGAAAAAGGTAAAATACAATCAGGTACTTAAACATTACGACTGATATAATTGTTCACTATTCTTTTTCATGAATGTTATGCTAAACATCTTCGACATTAACTTCGCTATGCTACTGATCATTGATTAACATCTTAATCTTCATCATTGAGTGCATCTTCAATCTTCATCTATTCACTATTCTGGAAATAATTACAAATTAAAGCACAATTTTGGAGGTTTTCTATTGAAATGCTTCAATCTTTGTTGTTACGGTGTCTTTTTTCTACGAGTAGTTGTATTTTAGTGCAATTTTCAATGAAATTTAATCAAGTTGAGGTGATGTTGATTATTGAGGATTTTTATGGATTATAACTTATAAAGGACCTTTGTTTGGTTAAATTTGGTATTTTGATTATTATTTAGTTAATTTTTTAATAGCTTGTACACATTTGCACACCAAGTGTTTGATAAAATGTCAAATAGATCTCTTGTTCATGAGCTAAAATTGAATACAAAAGTTTCTTCAGTATAAATGATGAACGGTTTGTGGTTATTTGCGTTTTGATAGCCTGTTAGGTAGTCATGTATTGTATGCTATGCGTGTGTTGACAGACTGTTTGACGTTTTGATGATCTCTGCGACATAAGCTACGAGAGCAGGTGGAGTGTGTGAGAGAGGTTATGTTACGATAAATCCGCGGCTGAGATTATACATTGGGTGGGTATGTTTGTTTAAATGGGTGTTCGCGTTAGTGTTATTCGTGTTAACATTGTGTACTGTGTTTTTTCATAGTATGGTCTTTCTCTGGCTATCGATGGTAGTTATTTATTGTTATGTTTGTCTTCTTTGAGTTTGATAGGTTTTTTGTTGCTGTTTTGAATTTTGTGGTTTTCTTTTGGGGAGTGCGTAATGATCAACAAAGCACTTATACTGGGAGTATATAGTCGTTTACTATTGGCTGGGGACTATGCATTGTATGTGGATATGTTAGAGCATATGTCTGCAGGAAGTGTGTTTAGTTCTCGCATGGTTCTTATCTTATTCTTGATAGGCTTTGATGTTAATCGTGGGCGTTTGTTTGGGTTATTTTATGGTTCAGTGTAGGTGCTAGGAGAGGAGTGGAGTGAAATTTGAAATGTGTTCTAAAGGATTCCTATATTGTAATGGTTTTTGTGGTCTAACAAATGTTTATGATGTTGTATTGTAGTAGTATGTGGATGAGGCCAAAGTGCCTTGACTAGATTGGTAGAAATCTCTGTTTGTATTTTCACTATCGGTTATTCGCAAGAGATTAGTACAATTTGATTATTTGGGCGGGCGTTATCGGGGATTGAGCTGATGGTCTTTATTATCTTAGTGGATGATGTGAGATACGATGGTTGTTTTTTATTTAGTAATATTTATTGTCTCTGTGTGTTGTGCGAGAAGTTTGTATTATCTCGTGTTTGTCTGGTATATTGCTATTTGAGGAGGTCGGGACTTATTATTGAGAGATTGCAGTGTGTGTTTGATTGCCTGTGGAGCTCTTCAGATTGGTCTTCTAACGAGTGAATTTGGTCTTGGATATGGTGGTTTAGTTGCTTTGTGATTGGTTTTGTAGATTGAGCCTGATGTGTGATGTGTGTTTATATTGTATATTCATTTGTGATCATTTATATTGTGGTTTTAGTGTCGTTGTTGTTTCATTGGTGTGTATAGTGCTTTTTTTTTTCGTCACATTTGTTTTTTCTAACTTATTTCCAAGTGGGATATTTGTGAAGAGGTAGAATTGGTGTGGAGTATTGGTTGTAGAAAGGGGTGTCAGAAATGGTGGTATATCGATTTTCTATTGCATGGCGGTTTGGTGGTCTCTGCCGATTTGGGTCGAGTGTGGTGCGATGCTCCATTGCATTTGGATTCTGGATAGCTAATATGTTCGGAAGTCACATATATTGGAGGGCTGAGAGAGGCTATGATGCTTTGGATTGTGTTTTTTTTGCTTGCGCCGAGCTGGCTATTGGTATGGTGCGGCGGTACGTTAGTGCTCACTATTATAGCGTTTGGGGGTGGGTTGATACGAGCTGCCTAGTCGTGCACCATCGTGCTCTCATGATTTGCGGTTTGTTGCTCTGCGTTGTTCAAGCGGTGGATTATTTGAGCTGTGTTGTGTTCTTCTATTTTTGTGTGTTATAGTTTATGGCTTCTTTTTTGCATTTTCTCTCGATTCTAATTGTTTATCATAGAACATTAATTGAATACTTACTGCTCTATAGATTATCCTTGCTGGAAATTTGCGTGCAAAACGCTATGGGTTATAGTCAGTAGAATTTGTAGTTTTTTTAGCTTTTGTCTCTCGAAGTCATTATCATATTTTTGAAGCCTTTGTGTATTGTATGTTTCATTTTTTTTCATCATTTAAATTTAGTATTTATTGCTTACTATTATAAGTTGGTTTGGTTTTTTTTTCTTTCTTTCTCTTTTTTGGTTCTTCTTTTATTGTGTGTGTTCCCTCATTCGTACCTTTTATTTCTTCATCTCTATTAATTCGTCTTTTTATTATTTTCTTCTGTTACTTTGTTTTGGTTTTTCTTTCTTTTTTTTTGTTTTTTCTTATTTGTTCTTTGCATTTATACGTATTTGATATACTTTTGGTGGTTTGTTTTTTGGAGTGTTCGTTTGTTGTGTGCTTTGTTGAATCTTGGGTTTGGACGTGGTCTATGTGTCTCATAAACTATTATTGATGATATTTTGATGTTTGTGTTTTTGGTTTTTTGTGGTTTTTATTATTCGATAATGTCACTCTAATAACTTCCCCTAACCCCCATTCCTCTTCACTATATTTTGCTGCCCGTCCAGTAATATAAACCCCCTCTTAATCATTTCCCTGGTGTCTCGAAATAGAATCCCGTGCTCTCAACTATTCCTTTATGTATTTTTTTTTGTAAAAAACTATAAATATTTGTACAGTATGGTCAATTTCGCAATCAGGCAATGAATAAATGACATTGTACGGCTTTGATAAAGACAAGGTTTGTTTTCTCACGCTTACTTTTAATTAATTTCTGGTTAATAGTTTTTTTTAGTTGGTGTTATAATTTTTGCGATGTTGTAGTGTATATTGATGTATAAAATGTTAGTCAGGGCAATTACTTTTGTTTCCGCACATAGGTAATGAGATTATGAGTTTTATAGTTATATTGATTATTATTTATTAAATCTGTGGGGAGTTAGAGCCGTAGATATTAGATGGTGAAGAGTAGTTTTATTGTATTGATGTGCATATATTTGGTAAGAGGTTTATTCATTTATATCATAATAGATTAGATTATTTTTTGTTGTTTCAAACTATAATTAGTTTACCATCGTTTTTTGCTATAGAATGTACTACCTGTGGTATTTACATAGAATAAGTTGTTAGACATTAAGTATCTGCTTAAATTGGTCGCATTTGGTTGGTTTGATCCATCAGTGTACCGTTGTTTTTTTTCATTTCCTGGCGTTGACTTGGAGTTTGGTTTTTCTTCACAAATTGGATGCACGGAGATTGCTCTATACGTGCGGCCGTTTTTTTTTTATTGGCTCATGTTTTTTTTCGGATGCCTTCAGATTTTAATAATTAGCCTCAGTCTATCTTAATATCTTTGATCAAGGTATATGGAGTGTTTAGATATACTCGTATCCTTTTGTGGGAGGTTGTTTTCTTGTTGCTTCCCCACAGTCCGATGACATGTTATGAATCCTGTTTCCCTTTTATTTCTTCTGAAGCAATCGCGTCTTATTTTTTTCGTGATGCTCATTTCTTGTGTAATGCGCTTTCCAGTGCTCGAGGCTTCTTATCTTTGTCGATTTTGCGCGCATGCTCAATTCGATTTCAAATTTGTGCCTCCGATTTTCTTTTGTATTCTCCAGCGGTGTGCAATGCATAGCTCCGTCGAGGTGTTTTTTATCTAATGTACATATGAAATCATCTAACGTTCTGTTTATCTCTTTCCTAATTAATGAGTATGTCCCTAATATTGCGAGTGGTTTTATCGTTTACAAAATTTGTTAAATTTGACTTCTCTCTATTTTTATTTACAACTAATTGTTATTTTTTTTATATTTCTTGTGTTGATTGTGAGAGTTGTTTTTTTTTTGTAATTAATACAGAGTTTTGAATATTGATCGCTTGGTATTGTTGTCTGTACTTGCTTCTTAGTTTTCATAGGTTTACTGTTATGCAGATGTCAAAGTATCTTTTTCCAGTGTTTCAAAAGCTAGTGTTTTGTTTTTTTTAATTTCTTTTACCATTTTTCTATATTTCTTATAGAGGTCTTTTCGCTTGGTGTGAGAGTTGAACTTGCGAGTTTGGTGTGTCAGATTATAATATATTGGGTTCTTAGGGTTACTTAAGGGACTATAGGAGTATACTCAATTGGTGTAGGTGTATTTATTTGCAATCAATAAGGTGATGAATTGTGTTTGCTTGCTTATATTTATTTATCTCTCCTGTTTGAGATTAAGTACACTGAATTTTAGGTTAATCTCAAGAGGGAGGATTTGATATTTGAGTATTTGGATGTGTCATGTTTTGTTTAATTAATTTTTTCGATAAGGTTATATAACCAGTTTAAGAGACCCATCCTTTAGTGGCATTGCGGTATAATGGGTAATAGTGCCGAGAAATTATTAGACGATCTACCAGAGATTTAACTTATGTGTGGCTTAACTTGTTTATATAAGTCTGTAACGTGCTCCGATCTCACCACATGAGTCTGTTATTATATCTCTACTTGCGTGAATTGGACATTATATTAAAATTACTATTAATCTAATCCGATTATTAATTTTTATTTTTGTGGTTAAGATAAAGCCAAGAGGTAGTTGTGTTTCAGAAGTGGTATTTTTTTGTTTGTCGTATATTTAAGCACATATAAATGTTTTTTATGCAATCCTGTTTACCTTTGAATTACAATCTCTAAATCCTATTTAGATTGAGAAAAGTTTAATATATAATCTCGTAGTATTAGTAAATGTTAAATAACCCTATTTGAGGTATCAAAATAGGGATCTGTATTAATGTTTTAAAAATGATTGTTGCGCGCGTTCTATTAATGTCTACCAAAATTTAACCCATGTGTTTTGTAAAACACTTATTCTAATAGAGTTGCTTGTGAGTTCATGTGGTACTGTTCCATAATCCTTAAATTTGTGAATTATTGACCAGCCATAGTGTTTGGGTTATTGGGGCTGTGTATTTTGCTGTTATTTACCTGGAGTTGCTAATACAGTGAAGGAAGTTGGTAGTACCTTCTAACTCAAAATTGCAAAGCTCATGATGGAGTTATAATGCAAACACTGTAAAATCTCCTAGGTTTGCGCGACTTAAAGTGTTTTTGTATTTTTTTGGGTTTTGGTGTTTGTTTTGTTGCTATTTGTGTCTAATGGAGCCTTCAATTATGTGGCTGAGGAGGTGAGGATAAGATAAGTATGTTATTGTGGATAAGAGTTTAATTTTCTTTCAGTGGATGTTTCTGCTCTTCTATATATTTCTTTGTCTCCTTTTTCATACCTTATCTCAAGTCACTTAGTTGATCTAACCCTCTGCTCGCTAGGTTTTTTGTTTTTTTATTTGTTGCACGTGTTTGATTCTGTGGCAAGAGCTTTGTGAGACATACAGGAAACTTGAGGTTTTTAATTGGTGTTTTGTATGTTTTTGTTGTGTTGTTTACTTTGGTTTTTTGATTATGCTTCTTAGTATGTAGAGTTTTTTGTTTTTTTGTGGGAGGGTGGTTTTGTTGTTGTTATTTTGTGTTTTTTGATGTTTTTTTTGTTTGTTATTTTGTTGTTTTGTTTATTTTTTTGTGCTGTTGGGTGTGCATTTTTTTTATGGTTATTTTGTTTTTAGGTCCATTATTGACTTCAAGCACCAGCTGATTTAATTGGATTCCAATGTTGAAGTCGGCGAAGTAAGTGGGCCGTCGTGCTAATAGCGTTATGGATAGTATTTGAATCAGGAAGTGCCCTTGTGATAGGGGCCTTCAACTTTTTGTAGTCTGTTGGTATGGATTGGTAGAGTTCATACTCTCTCTGTTTGGGTGGAAGAGATCATTTTGCAAACGAGTAACGTATGAGTGAGGATTCATTTGTGCCGTTTTCATTATAGGTCTCTAATCATGTAATTTAGGGGGTGTGAGGACTTCATTCAAGGGGGGCTAGGTGTTAAGATACTACGTTCTTATTGTCTATAATCAAATCATGCTTATGTTCGTCAGTGGCAAGTATATACTTGACTAATTCCATATAAACCAGCTTCCAATTAGCTTTTTATCTGTCAGTTTGTGAAGTTTGATTCTATAGTTCCAATGGTTATTTTCCTAAGTAGCTTAGAGAGGAATTATTTTATTGTGGGATGGTGTCCTTCCGATGAATGTGAGATGATGATATGCAATCGCACTTTAAAGCTCACAGTTTTTGTAACTTCAATGTCTTTTATTATCTCTTTCATGGAAGGAAGAGCTTTTTTGCAGAAGTGGCGTGCTTCTCTTATAGCATAGTTCACATGAAATAGGGAAAGTGTTTGGGATGATAATTGTTGTCGCACTGTAGAAATTATTATTATCATATCTAGTAGCGATTTTGTATTTTGTTGGGCGCAGAAGGGTGACGTTGAAGTTTTATTTTGATGATGTTGGGCGCATGTACATGTTTTGGTTGCATTTTCTCTTTTAGATTCTCATGAAAGAGTGGAATTGAAAAGGGCCCTGTTTTGTGTCGAGTCGCCGTGGCCTTGGTGTATTTAATTTGGGATGGCGCCTACCCTTGCGTCGATACCGTTTAGTGCCTAGCTAAATGGGAAGCCCATACTTTGTGTTCTGCGATGTCTGCTTTCGATGATTAATTCGCCTTTGAGAGCGTATGAGACCTTAGTTATTGGAATTCTTGCTTCGCTGGAATTAGTCAAGTGGATTATTTACGAGAAAGATCCGTTGTTTGGAAATTCAAGAAAAGTGTGGGTCCGAGCGTTCTGATTGTCGTTCGTTGATTATGGTTAAATATGATATGAAAGTAACCAAGAATAAAATTCGCGCTGGGTTTTGTTTGTTGTGTAGTTTGTTAAGTTCCGCGTGCTCAATGGCCGCTTTTGTAAGAAAGTTTTTCTGGTGTGTGGGTTGTAAATCTGTATTTTTTTGTGTTCTCAGCGAAGTTAGATTAGTAGAGAGATATTCATGCTCTTTTTTGTTTCATGAAATTGGTATTATTTGAGCGATGTGGTGGTGAATAAGTAGAACGCTCTATTGGAACGTAAATTTTGACAGGTGTATATAAAATATTTCCCATATGAGATTACTCCCTTCTTAATTCTTGAATCTTTCTCAGTCTAATCTATCAACTATATAGAATTGAATGAAATGCTGCAATCTAATTCTCCAATTCATTTCGATTCAAGGCACTGTGTATTTCAAATAATGAGGTTATTATATAGATTATATCAAGTTATAAAAGGATAAAGTTGTTGGGGTGGTATTAATTTTTTCTATGTTACAGAAGATAATAGAGTGCTGAAAGTGGTGAATAATAAAACCATTACTTGCTAGTTTTATCTCGCACACTTCAAATTGCGAGGTAAAAAAAGACTATCAATAGATGGACTCATTGCGTTGTAAGAAAGGTCAGTTTTTCAATTGCTTCCAAAAAACGCGAGAGTCTATTGTTATTTGCTAGGTTTTTTGGAGATGTCGATTCAGTGTGTGGGTCGCTTAATAGTGCTGACAGTCGCTTTAGATAGAATTGGACATTGTGAGTCGTGAAGGCTCAAAGTAAATGTGTTGTTTTTAGGTGATATTTTATGTATGTGAATATGTTCATAAATGATGAATATTTTTGTGTTGTAAGTGTATTTGATTTTGTATGATGTCTTACTTAAAAATGGTCTATTATAGCTTGTATTAGATTCTAAACGTTGGGGTTTATTTTTGTTCCTAGCTTCTATCTGATTGCCTTTTTTATAAGAGCGTTCTCTTTTGTGCTCTTCTATGATGTTGTGCATTTTGAGTTGCATTCTTAGATTATCACTTAATTTTTTTGTATTCTATTTCTATCAATGATTTTGCATTTGGTATTGTTAACGTGTTGTGTTTCTCATTTAATCAGATGCGCATGCGTCTCCTATAGATTCTGATATCAAGGCAAGCAGGTAATTGTGTTGATGTGGTTTGTGTCCGCCAGTCTACTCCCGTTTCGAGATCGCAGTTTTGCATAGGGTATCGTAGGTACGTTTCCAATTCATATGTTTTTGTTTTATTTTCAAGTAATATGCCATTCTATTCTATCGCTGCTAATGTATATCTCCCTCCTTTGCCCATGTTTCTCGTTGTTTAATATATCCTTCAGATATAAGAGAATCTTTCTAATGATGTTCAGATGTACAATATGTTGTAACACTTTAATAATCTCAGTTATTATTTTTTTTTCTGGATTCATCATCATATCTTTTTTTGGCGGGGGTTCATCTGCGTAGGATGTATTGTTGTGCTGTCCTCGATTCCTTCTGTTTTCATTTCCTCTCCTTTAAACCCGCTCTTTGTATACTTACTTGTTGCCATATTCGCGTTTATTTTTCTCTATTTATTATCCTCATCCTTTTGTGTGGATAAAATACTTTCTAGCAAAAAATCCCACTTCTTATTATATCTGATTAAATTCTATAAACTCTTCAAATTTTATATATTCTTATTTTGTTGCTTGTTTTATAATGGAAACTATTGTTTGTTCTAAAACCAATATGGCCATTGAATATATCTCTTGTTAGTCTGGAGAGATTGAAGCTCGTCTTATTCTTCTACAGCTCCGGAATACTCAACAACATTAAAGAAAATAACTGCCTATAATAAGTTTCGCCTTGTTATTTTATGTTTTTTCTATGTTTAGTAAGGGAGGTTTTTTGTTTTCGCTGAGAATCATTTTTGATCGGGTTAATAGTTGTCGCGAGAAGTACTGTTGAAAATTCCCGGTTGATGTTGTATCGTTTGTTTCAACGTTTTGCAAAGGGAGTTGTGAAGAATGAACTGGAGTTGAATTACATATTGAGATCGTTTTCATATACTTGATGTGTGCCTTTGGTCGACTGATATGCCTAGTTTTCCGATTATTCTCCGTGCTTTCATATTAAAGGGGTGGAGCGTGGAAAAGGATATATCTTTAATGATATTGTAGTGATTTGATGTGGTTGTTCTATTTACCGGTTTCTAGTATCGTTTTAGTGGATTACTTTCTAGTCTTTTCGAACATCACGATGGTTAAAAAAGCTAATCCGAATCGTTCTCCTTATCCATGAAGTTTATCCTTGAGTGTGGATACAATAAGGTTGTGTAGTATGTTTATAATTTTTATCTTCTTCTATGTGTGTGTTTTATTTTATTATAGAATCATTAGGTACTGGCTATATATTTTTGATTATTGCTGATTTTGAGTAACTAAATTTCGGTAAATTAAATTTATAGGCTCAGTAGTTTTGTGTATTTGTCTGTAAGCAGATTAGAGGTTTGAAACTTAACTAATGTTCCTTCCGAGGGAGAAGGGTGGTAATTATGGGCTTTGATCAAGAAAAAGCCTTTTGTGGTGCAATTTGTTGCACCTTCTCCTCACTGACTTTCATGGGCTTTTCAAATTTCTGTTCTTTCTGACCATATCCTCTGGTGTTGGTTCAGTTGATCTATAGGTTTAGGTATTTATCTTCTGTGGTTACCTAATTACTGTCGGTGATTGTCTGTAATAAGATCTAGATGTTTTGATTTTGTCTAGTAGTTAACCGATTTTGGATCAATTTCTCTAAGTTTTTTCTTCACTTAAGGATTGTCTTTTGGGTTGTTGTTAATTGTTACCGTTGTTCAGGATACTGTGTAAACTAACTTATATTCTGAAATAATATGTAGGTACGAAGCTTTCGATAGCTTCCCAAAGTGCCAGCTAGAATTTTCATTTTGGATTTGATGAGGTTTGTGTCTTAGGTTTGTGAGATTCTTTTAATGGGGCTTGTTTCCAAGGTGACAGATTATACTTTGGATTCGTATATTGTTGCGAGAGTAGAGGCTATATATGTAGTTCTAATATATCACTAATGATGATGAGTGAAAGTATATGGATTCGAGCTCTTCTCATATTGGCAATATTCTTGTGTGTTTATGCCTGCTAACAGCATATATTTGTGAATCTGCCTTCTAACTAATAACTTTTCCTTTGATCCGACTAAGCCGATGGTCTGAGTCTTTGGTGTTTTGAGTTGTTTTTTTTATGCATATTATGGTTTTGTTTAGCATGGTTGTTACTTATATTTTTGTTTATGTGGTTTCGTTGAGGTGAGACATGTGCACTTTGCTGTCTGTAGTGCATAGGTTTTTTTGAAGTATGATTTCTTGGCTTGATATGAACACTCTTCTTTTTTAGGATTTTTTTTCTCTGCTGCTTGGGTCTTTGTAGTAAATAATGATCAATGATTATTCGTTTGTCTGCGTGCATAAATTTCTTTCGAGTAATATATTAATTTGGATAAGTGTGTTGAATTATTCTATCTGCTATAATATTTTGAATTTTATGGTATTTTGATGGTTTGTTTTTGTTTGGTTGGTTAGGTTTTTTTTTTTTTTTGTTTTTGTGTGTGGTGGTTTCTGTAGGTTTTTGGTTTTTTTGTTTGTTTTGTTTTGTTGTTGTTTGTTTTTGCCATGGCTGATTCTTTCATAAGCGAGACCAACCCTATAAGAAAAAAAATGAATTGTACTAGCTAAAAGTATTTCAAATTGATTTTAGAAAACGTATCTCCCTTTTTAACTAATTTGGAAATAGGATCTTAATAATAGGAAGGTTATACTTTTTTTGAGGAGATAGGAAACGAAGATTTTGGCTCAAAATAGGGGATTTTCAATTGGCGTGAGGGTGGGTGGTATTTATTAGGATTTGTGTGGTAATATACTATAATATATTCTTTCATTAATTGATGTCTAAAGTAATTAGTATTCTATTTTTAGAGTATAAATAGCTCTTTAGACTTTGATAAAATAGATATGGCTTTTGTGGTTTATGAGCATATGAAACTTCCTTGAATTTATCAAGTGTTGTCCAGTGGTATTATTTATTTTTAGTATTAGTATTTTGCAACCTCTGTAATTTTAATATCTTAATTTCAAGGTAGGTTTTTCAGGCGAGTCCGTATTTTCGTGTTATGGAGTGATTAGGTTGAATTTTTTATCGTTTTCTTATCTAAAGTTCCAGTCTGTCCTGAGAGTTGATATAGTTAAAATGCGTTTCCGTTTTGTTCAAGTGTTACTTTTTTGCCGTAGTATAGGTAGGTCAGTCCGATTGGGAATCTTAACGTATGTTTGGATTTTGTTTCAAAGTTATGTGCTATGGTTGTCTCACTTCTAAGTTCACAGAGCTGATTTCATGAATGATGTTTGTTTTCACATGGGAAGAATTCAGGAGCCGTTTTATTAAGATCATACATCTTCCTAAGTCTTCTAAATTGGATCTGCCTAAAGCTCTCAAAGACATTTTCCAGTCTCATATTGATAATCTTTTTTGTCTATATTACTAATTTTATCAAGAATTCTCAACAATATGGTCTGCGATTCTTTTTAAAGTAATGGAATAGTGCCTTCTGTTGCTTTGATTATTAATAAGTTCATAGCTTCAGTTCAATATAGTTTTTAATTTCCGTGGTGTGTTGGTGAAGTTGGGGATGGTTTTTTTGTTAGGATCATATGTGTGTCCTTGTGTGTGTAGCGATTGGATATAGTGCCTCATTTAGTGTTTTATTATAAATGATCTTGGTTTTCTGAAGTCGTATGATATATTCATCATGGGCTTCAAGTTTACATTGTTCTTTTTTAGAGTATGTTTTTGTCTTTAATGGTATGAGTCCCGTTTTTTTGAGTGGTGGTTTGTTCATGTCCGAGATTAAACTTCTTATTGGTGTGAATATGGGTTATTGTTTGCTATTAATTTGTATTTTGTTCTTGTTTGGTCTATTGAATAATGTGAGTGTGAAGTTTGTGTCGTCAAGGTTCCTTCTAAGTTTTGTAGTGTTTTCTTGTTGTGAATGTGTAGAGAATATTATCTTTGTGATTATTTTATTTGTTTCGATACACTTCACGAGGCATCTGGCCAAATGTTGTGTGTGATTCGCGACATTTTCTCCTATTCTTTTGTATTTGTATGTCTTAGATATACTCGTAGGGCCGTATTGTTAGAAATGATGGTTTGTCCTTCTTAGAAGAGGTGATTCTCTAATAGAATATATTAGGGAGGAGTTTGAAAAATTGCTGTTAAGGATTCTTCTTTCGTTTGTATTTAGTCTTTGCGGTTTTTGTATTATTTTGCGATTTGATGTTTTGTTTTTTGTTCTGTCTTTTTTTATTGGGTAGATTTGGTTATTCGAGCGGATCTAATAATATCAGATTATTTTATCTTGATCGTATCTTTGATGAGTTGGTGGAAGAATCCTGGGCTAAAAATTTAGTCACTTTTACATAGAGAGCGTAGATTATTTTTCGCGCTTCACTAAGACATTGTCTGTCTCAGAGATGTCAAGAAGAAGTACTTGCTGTGCGTCGACGTGGTAAAATGTCTTCGTGATTTGCTTAGCTTGTTATTTGGAAGTATAGTTGTTTTGGTTGGCTTCCATTTTGCACCAAAAATGTTGCAAGGAATATGCTATATATATTATGAGGAAATTATACTTTCACAAACTATACCTAAATAATTTCAGGTGTTTGTGGCTATAGCTAATTTATTTCATTAATTTCTAGTGATGTGTATGATAATTCACGCATTTATATGGAATTAAATTTCAGGTAAATTCCTATATTATAAGGATGTCATAATTATAACTATAACCTCTCGATTCGGTCTAGTTTTTTGTGCATAAAGTGGTGTTTTGATACTTTTTCAGTCTTCTTATGGTTTTTTTTTAATTTCTTGGTTGGTGAAGTTTTTGTTTCGCTGTTCTTAAGATTTGCCTTTATGGGGATCCTGATAGTGGCATTTTGATGTTTCAATAGAGTGTTTGATCGAGATATTATGATTATCATAAGGGGGAGTGGGATTTGTTTATCGTATATTTTCATATAACTACTTTATTTTTTAACTATGAACAAATCAATTTCCATGTTCCACATCTCTGCAATATGAGTCTCTCATCGCCTAGATTTGTGTTGGTCTTTTTGGATTATATATATCTTAATATTGTTAAAGGTCGCTTAATGAGGTTACACAATACAGCCTACCTTTCCCTTCAACGTAGTGTTTCCCAGCCTTCTATCATCACCGTCTCTTTGTTGATATTTTTTGTTGCTAATGGAATCTTTACTTCAATTGCATAATTTTTAATCTCTTCTGCTGAGTTATGTGCTAGATCCAGAACCTATATATATTAATTCTTTGTTTCTACTGTGTGAATGCAAGATTGTTTTTGCATGAATAAGAGACAGCGTTACATGCTCTACATTTTGAGTTAGGTCTTACTAGACCTTGTCATTTTGGAAAGTGGTAGCTGTAACTTATGATATAATCTGAGCAGAAATAATGATAGCATTTTTCTCTTTTCTCTATTGGCAATTGTTATACTCTGTCTCTAAGTGGATAGCCTGAGGTATGTCCTTATGATTACCAATGCCTGTCTGTCCATCAGCCTTTGTGGTCAACATATAGGATATGCAAAATCACGATCAATTGTCAACCTCTACTGTGTTCAAGTCTTTTTGCGATCCGATAGTTCTTTGTACTATTTAATTAACAAATGCTAAATGATTCTATTGCCAACATCAATGTCTTTTAGGTTATTTGAGATATGGTTAAGAGTTATATCTGAGGTGGTTAAGATCAATTAGTCTCTTAAGTCCCTTACTTATGGGAGGGTGTCTTCGCACATCCTAGGTATGGTATCAAATAAAACATGCATGTTTGTTTTTTTGGTGTTGTCGTGTCAAGTCTTTTCAAAATGCGGGAGGTGTTCGTTGTGTAACGTTGTATTTTGGGGTATCTTTGGTGGAGGGTAAAGAATGGAAAAAGGGAGATGAATATCAATTCTATTGGATGGTTGGGGTTCTGTCACCGTGGCTTCTATTACGCTTAATGTTTTAGTCCTTAGGTTTGTTGTTGGTTTCTCCATTAGAGACTCTCTATAGCGCTCTCGAAAGAGCAGCATGTAAATAAGTAGGTTGTTCGTTTGGATCGAGTTCACGCTTGATAGACTTTAACTATGTGTTCGCGACGATGCGGAATGTTTGGATGTTTCAAGAGGAAAGGTAAGGTGTTCGGGTGGGATAAAAAGAGAAGTAGTGTCTTTATCATACAAAAGGGGTCCTATCTGCTCGTGTATATTTTTTGCAAAAATTCATGATATGAGTAACAAGAGATCTTAATGGTTCTAAGTATACTCCCTCGATAGTCGATTTCTAAACAGAGTGGCTCATGGGCCTTTTGTTAATGCGGTTTTCGTCTGGTGTCTTATATGGATGCGTCTATTTTGGAATAGGTTCTTCCTATGATTGTGCCTCTCTTCATTTTGTGTGATCTTCATGTTGACTTTGAGTGATGATCGTAGGACGACATGTTAATCTACCTCTCTCGGCGCCTTTGTGGTATTTTTCTCTGAGCGCGTTGTTCCTGAGTGCTAGCTCTATTTGTATTTCTGTCTGTGTCTTCTTGTTGTTATACTTATGTAGGTGTTGTATCTGTGTAATCAGATATTAGTTGATAGCTCCTTGTTCTTGATGTTTGTGATCTGTTATTGAGATGTATAGTAATAATATAATAAGTCCTTTTTCCGTGCCAGAAAAAAAGAAGAAAGGAAGAAGTCCTATGTGAGCTTAAGTTTCTGAGTAAACGGTTCAACACTTCAGAGTTTGTCGCTGTCCTGTGTTATTTTGTACCACTTGCATGGCGACGATTGGTCTACAGCGGTGTTGTGCGATTGAATATGTTCTTTCACTCTCAATTGACCTTATATATGGAACCTGCCCTCTGTGATCCCTATTGCACTAAAGAACCATTAATTTAACGAGATGAATGCAGAAATATAATCCTCTTAGCACAGGATTGTTATGATTATGTTTTCTGCAATCAATGTACAACAAAATTCTTTCACAGATCTCACAACATAGTAATCTCAGAAGGAGTACTTATTCATATAGTCTTATTTTATGACAATAATTGTTAAAAAGAATTTGGTTGAAGAAGAGTGTGATAAGAATCGACGAAAGGAACTAGAGGTATACTCTCCTTAATTTTCTTTAACCTAGTACTTTTGAATATCTTGTACAAGTTATTGAGTACATATTTTTGTTGGTTACGTTTGCTTTTACCTTTAATAAAGTGATCTTTTGTAGAGGTTCTTACTAGTACATTCCGTTGCGTTAGCTTCTAAGTAAGCATCAACAGAATGCAAACAATAATATAGAATTATGTGTGATCGATACGTAACTGATCCCCGCAGTCCCCTCATTGTCTCTTATTTGAATGATACATATCATAGTTTTCTAATGCATATTGAATAGACATGGAATATATTCTGATATGATGAAGGAGCGTTGCCTCTATGGTAATTGCATTTTCCATAATAGTCTTGCTCTATATGATCGAAACTCATTCGTGTAATTATAAACTATACTACCTATGCATTGAAGTTGTTGTGAAGCACGATAGAGAGTTCCTGTCTCTGATATAAGAGCGGTTCGTTGGTCCCCATCTTGAGGCATATCTTCTGACTCATAAAATTATAGTGTATATGGTTAATAATACGATCTTCTAAGTTGTTGAGCATGCATGTTGAACTAAAAGACAGTTTGAGATTATTTTTGTTTCCCTTGTCCAGGAGTTCAGAGTTCATGAGTAGCCTGACACTCATATAATATAATTGCATTAATTAAGTAAGTAGGAGAATTAATATGAATATAGAACTATAATCGCTTTCAAATAGGCAATCGAGGTAGTGAGTATTTCTTATTTCGAGTGATGAGTGAGATAGGTGAGTATATAGTAGATGCGTTGAGTTTGATAGTTGAGTGAGTATTGAGTATGGAGAAGTGAAGATTAGGATAGAGTGAAGGGAGTGAGAGTGAGTAGTTGAGAGTGAGTAGTGATATGTGTATGAGTAGAGAGTGATAGTTTGATGAGTGAGAGTGCATATTGAGAAAATAATAGAGCAGAGTGTTATCATGGGTATAATCTTCAGTATAACCAAATTCAATAATTGGATGGGATCAGTGGATTTAATTTTTAATGTAGTGTACAGTACAGGTCTTATATAGATAGGGGTACGGAGAGGACTAAATTATGTGAGAACAGTACCAAAAAAACCCCTATAGTTATAAATCACTGTAATTTGGCAAGCAGCGTATGCCCGCGTTATAAAGCCGTTAAGACCTCAAATGGAAATATTATAGATATTTTGCTGAGTTTAATATCGGAGTATGGCGTGGTTCTCATTTCAAGATCCATATCAGCAATATTTATGAAGTTTCATCTCTAAGGGTTTGGTTTTCAAGCGAGTTGATCTCGGCGCGTCTATCTAGAGAAAGGTGTAACATTTCGAGTAAACTAAAATCTTGCAGATATTGGCCATAGGATTTAGAAGAAGCTATTGATCGTTCTTGCTGTGCCAAATTGCGACGTTTAAGGAGTCAAATATGTGAGGAAAAAGGAAATACAATCAGGTACTAAACATGAACGATCTGATATAATGTCCAACTAATCTTTTTCATGTGGTTAGTTGCTAAATCATTTGTTCGGAGACATCACATGCGCAGCTGTATGCATGTGATGTAACGATCGATGAATCTTCATGTGCATTGGAATTTGCGAGCTTCTATATGTACTTCATTGGGCTTATGTCTATCGTGATAGTACTGAAAGTAATTGAGGCGAAAGATATAGGCTAGCAATTGTTTGTTGAGGAGTTTGCTGCTTTATAGTGTAGGATTATGGCGGTTCCGAGATTTTTTGTGTTTGTTTAGCGTGTTTTGTTCTGGTCTACGAGTAAGTTGTGAGTTTAAAGTTGGCTAATTTTCAATGAAATTTATATGCATATGTGAGGTTGATGTTTTGGTTTATTTAAGTGTGAGGATTTTGAGTTTTTTGGGAATTGGATTAACTTTAGAGAGGGAGCCTATGTGTTTTGGTGTAATATTGTGGTATGGGTGGATTATTGAGTTGTAGGTTTAGATTTTTAATAGCTGTACAATTCTATTTTTTCTATATCTCGTGAAGATTTGTGTGATGAGAGATATCAATTATTAGATTCTTCTTTGTCATTTGCGGACTAAAATTGATACAAAAGTCTCAGTATATATTGGAGGAGATGTTGAGGTGTATTACTTGAGCTTATGTTGATTGGTGAGATGGTTTTCGTGAGCTTTAAGGCGTGTGTTAGAAGTCATGATGAGTGAGGAACTTTGGTGTCTAGAGAGTAATTGTAGTTTTATTTGTTTTTTTTATTTGATGACTTTGTTGATTCTATATATCTAATTTGATGTTTTGTTTTCATGCATACATATGAAATCATTTTTGTCTATTAATTCAACATTAGAAGAAAAAGACAGAATGACATTAGTTGAATTTTAATATTATGAGATTTAATGTACATTATGTATATGAAATTTTGTAGATTTAGGACATTTTGTTTATATTTCTTAAGGTTATGGTGACATTTTTTAAATTAGAAGTAAACATATTTAGGACATGTTTACATTGAAAAGTATCAATTTAGGACATTGTGTATCATAAGATCTGAGATTTAGGACCAATTGGTACTATAGATTTATTGAGAGTTTAGGACATGTTACATTTAGAAAGAAGCAATTTGGAATTTTACTATTAGAAATATGCAAATTTAGGACAATTCTGTGTATTGATATTTCTGAGAGATTTAGGACATTTTGTTATTAAATTCCTGAAATTTAGGACATTTTTGTATTTAATTCACTGGAAATTTAGGACATTTACATAAAAAGAATGCTTATAGACATTTTACATTGAAAGTTAATGCAATTTAGGAATTTGTATTTTAATTTGAGATTTAGGAAAATTTTACATTGGAAAGTATGCAATTCTAGGACATTTTTTGTATTATAATTCCAAAAGATGAGCCATTTTAACATTAGTATTATTAATGCCGAATAACACAAGATTGGTAGGACTATGTATATAATTCTGAGATCTAAGACATTTATCATTGGAAAGTAAGTAATGTAGGACATTTACATTGGAAATATGCAATTTTTGAGAACAATTTTGTATTATAACTCTGGATTTAGACATCTTTTAGTATAATTCGAGCATTTAGGACATTTTGTATTATAATTCTGGAGATTATGGACATTTTGGTATATAATTCTAAGATTTAGGACATTTGTGATTATCAATCAATCAAATCAATCAAGCCTTGAATCCCCATAATGTGGGGTTCGTAACATGAAACCAAATGAGATTATTCCGGACATTTTGTATATAATATCTTAAGATTGAGGACGTTTTGTAAATAATTCTAAGATAGGACATTTTACATCAAGAAAGTATGCAATTATAGGACATTTTGTAATATAATTCTTAAGATTTAGGACATTTGTATACAATTGGAGATTTAAGACATCTTGATGATATTGAATATTTGAACGAATTTTTTATTAATCGTTTAATTTATTTGCTATTTGTTTAACACCTTTTGTTTGTTAATTATTGTATTCCGTCCGTCACGCAAAAATAGCAACACTCTGATTATGACTACTTAACTTTGGAAATAAGGTTAATATGTTAATTAATTTAGGGTTTTGGAAATTAATTTCAAGGTTTCGAGATTTATAGGTTTCGAATTTCCCCATAATTAATTAGGGTTCGATTCCCCAAATGATTAGGAATTTCGATTTTTCCCCCAAATTAATTTAGGGTCGTTCCCCAAATTGATTAGGATTCAGAGGGAGGGAGAGCAACGAAGCGTAACAGGAGAGGTAGGTGCACAAACATTGGTAAGCGACATTTTGGGAGGCGACGGT